>CM071866.1:43435452-43452035 GCA_036759665.1 Gynandropsis gynandra
GAGTAATTCCATAACCACCAATTCTCGGATGATTGTTCCCTCCGCAATCTATACTCCTCGGAATATCCAAAGCAAGAAGTTGTTCATATAAAATCTTTTCGTCTATCAAAACTAGTGGAGGAGATTTCGTATAACTATATTCCTTTTAAAATTTCTCTTGATGCTCCGTGATGTATCATCAACAGGAAGAAAACAACGATGAAAATCAAGCCAACTCGTCTTTCTTCCATATTTCAATTGAAAAGCATCTGTTCGCTCATGCAATACAGACAAACCAATCGACCATATGCGTTGTCCATCTAGATAGCATACCATAAGCTAGAAAATCACTTATTGTCCACATAAGAGCACCTCGTAATATAAAATTCTATCGTCTCAAAATGTCGTCTGTTGAACTCCTTTCCACAATTCTTTCAACTCTTCAATCAGTGATTGAAGAAATATATCCAAACTTCTTTTCGTATGATTAGGGTCGGGAATCAATATTGTTAAGAGAAAAAAAACTCACGGTTCATGCACATAAAAGCTGATTATGATCGTCCATATTATAATTGGACGCGAACCGATCCCGATATCAAGGAACGATGGTGAAAAGATTTCGTGGTATGTTTTTATTAATATTCATTTTTACTCAAATTTTAAAATTTAAAATGATATTTCAATAAATAATTATTTCATTATTTTCAGCAAAAATTTTACTGGAATCCTGTAATAACCGGACTAGTAAAATCCGAATTTAAACGGGTTAAGGGGAAAAAGACTCAAATCTCTCGCAAACAAATTGAAAAGAGATCGAGAGACAAAGGGCAAACCTTTTTGGATGCCAGATAATGTCTGGGAACAAATATGTGCCTATTGGGATAATCGTAGTTTTAAAGAGAGAAGCCGGCGCGCTAGTCAATCTCGTCGTTCCGATAGAGCAGGATATAGGATAAGTGCACATACTACTGGTTCCCGCTCTTTCGTGGAGGTTTACGAAGATTTGGTAAGATTTTAAATTTTTTAAAGTGTTAATATGATTGACATTTTCCTAATAGTAAAAACATAAATTTTAAATTTATTTTAGCAAACGAGAAGGGATCTGATCCGTCGTACGTGAAATTGTTGGAACGTACATACAAGAAGAAATCTGACGGTTCGTGGGTAGATTCCAGGGCGAAACATATTCACGACGATATTTTGAACATGGCATCGGAACGAGTGTTCCAAATCCCGCCAAGAGAAGATGGGACGCAACCTACTCTAACTCAAGAAGAATATAACGAGATGTATTTCGAGGTAAATTATTTAAAAATAAATTTCTTATTGATAATTTGAATTTAATTTCAATATCTTTTTGCAGCACGTAACATCGTACAAAGGTCGTTTATTTGGTCTTGGAGGAATGACATCAAAACATGTGAGTTCCTCCAAAGGCAAAGGAAAAGGCACGACCGATAACAATTAGTACAACAAATTTCATCGTTCAACACTCTAGAAAGGGAAGTTGAACTATCAAGAAGGGAACGTCAACAGTGGTTTAGGATGATGGAGGAACACATGTCCAATATCAGTTGGGATACGACCGAAAACAATGATTATGATGACGATAATTCCCAATTACCTCCAACAAGCTTGTAAATACATAATGTTAATAATGTATAAACACTAATTAATTAATATCAATCTAAAATTTAAAATTTAAATTTTTATTTTTTTAACAAAAATTTTCGAACGGGACACGACGCGTCCTAAAATTCAAAGTTTTTTTCTCGTCCATAACCGGGCTGGGTTTCCTGTCAATTTCCGAACGGCCTTGTAGTTCGAAATTGCGGACGGTCTGCAGACTATTTTTTCCATTTGTATTTGTGGACGAATTGCGGACATATATATTTTTGCGACGCGTATTTGCGGATAGATTTTGGGTATCCCTAATCCGTCCCTAAACTTGTTCAGGGACGGATTAGGGACGAATTTGTCAGTTTGGAATTCTTAAATTTCTTGTAGTGGTTCAAAGAGATATGTAGATTTATTGTTGTTTGAAATATATAGTATATGTCTTTGTCTTGCTTTTGGATAGATAACACAATGAAAGTCTAATATGAGAAGAGAGATCGAGAGTTTGAGCTTAGAAACACAAGAGAATGATGAGAGAATAAATTAAAACCGCTCTGATACCATGTTAGAATTTGAGTGTTTAAGAAGAGAATAAGTTGTTTGTAGAACTAAGAGAATAGAAAGAAGAATTGGGAATAAACTTTTAATTCATTCCATGAGTTTAAGCATTACATAAGTGGTTCTATATATAGAGACCATGAGCTGAATTTAAACTACAATTAGAAGTAAACAAGTACAACATAATTAATGAATTTGTCCTCATCTTTCACGGCTAAAGAGGAGAAAGGGACAACTCCTTGTTGCTTGGTTTCTTGAGTTGCACATGTGATTCTAATTACTCAAAAATAGCAACATCCCTTTCCTTCCTTCCAACGACCACTTTGACTACCAAATATAGTTGTGTGTGTTTTATTTAATCTTTGGGAGATAATTAAGAACTAATCTATCCATATATGATTAATCTCGTATATGTAGAATTAATTCTTAACAATAAGATGTTGATCTCTCCATTTGAACGATGCCTAAGCCGTTGGTGCTATAAAGGAAGAAAACTGCTTATTGAAAACAATGAATGAGAAATGTTATAAAAAATAGAGAAAGCCTACTGTTCCCAATTATCAAGGCCCGAATAGAATCCTGTATGAGGCAAGAAGAAGTTGTAAAAGTTAGATTCGAACTTGAATTGACAGTAAGAAAGCTGACACTAAAAAGGTTAAATTTGAAATCAGAAATATAGAAAACATTGTATAAAGTGAGAACATAAGATAATGAAATTGTCACAACATGCGAGACAAACAATAAAAGGCCATTAGGTAGTGTCACAAATATATTATGAACTAGAGAAAAATTAGAAAATAATGAAAATTGTTACATATATGATTACTAACACTTGCATCAATAACCAGGAATTTGAATTCAAAATATTATGATTATTATGCAACAAAAATGATAAGTCGAAAGAATAAGAGAAATTACCAATGGATGGTGACAAAGGAGCGGATGAAGTGTTGGCAGAGGGATGCTCAGTAGTGTGAGAAAAAAATGAAGAAACATCTTTTAATTGGTGAAAATGAGAAATTACCTCATTAAGTTGTGTCGGTGTTAAAAGACCAAATAATTGGTTGGAATATGGGAGTAAGAGTAGTTTTATTGTAGAAAGACATAGAGAAATGACATTAATCCTAGGTGTATATCCAAGACTCGAAGGAGGACGAGGTTTATGATTTGGATTTTTGTACCCCTAGAGGAAAACCATGAAGCATTTGGTAACCAGGTGTCCCATGAGTCAACAATGAAAACAAGTAGGTCAATGTTTTTGGGATGGATTATAGTAACAGGGTTTACTACTAGGATAGGTTGAAGGATTAATGGAAATGATATGTAAAGCAAGGGAATTAGGTGGAGGTAAGATACTTTTCTGTTAATTATCTTGGATAACTAGATTGAAGGCCTTAGATACAGAGGGAAGAGGATCCATCAACAAGATTTGGCAGCAAACTAGAGCACACGAATAGTCAAGTGCCATGAGAAATTTAATAAGATACGTTCATTCCTCACTAGAACTAAACTGAGATGACATATTGTAGATACATTTTTGGTATATATAAAGAGGCAAATCTTCTAAACTCTTCAATTCTTGCCAGAATGTAATCAATCTTGTATAATAAGCATTGAGATCAAGCGAATCTTGTCTCAAATTTCGTAGTTCCTATTCTAATCCAAATATTCTAGGTATATTTTCCGGATTGAATCTTTCTCATAGATTAATCATGATTTCATAAATTCTACGCATATGAACTATGTTGTATGCAATATCTTTGCGAACTGAGTTGATAATCCAAGAACAAACAATATCGTGGCTTAGGACTATCAAAAGAAGGTTCGAAGATCTTTCCCAAGACTAAACCAAGTTTATTTCACCCATTTAGAGCCATCGTTATTGATTGTTTTCAGGTAATATAGTTCACTTCGCCAGTAAGCTCTTTTCTGACACCAAACGATGTAGTTATTATCACTGTTGTGGAGATAAAATGGATTTCTGTAGGGATAAAAAAAATATTGGAAGATGATACTGTAGATTCTTGATATGTTGCCATGGTGAACCAAAGAAATCATTCTACAAAATGAGATATGTTGGATTATATCCACAAAATGAATCAAAATCTGTTTTTTGTTTCACCGAAACAAAACCAGTCCAAATATCCTCGTCGATTCACCAAATCAGTTTCTATTTCTGTTTCACAGAAGAGGATGCCGAGAAGACAATAGAGTATGTCGAAATCAGAAGATTCGATAAAAATGCTGAGAGGATGCCAAGAGAAAAATCCAATCGAGAAAATTTTGACGAAATAGGATGTCGATGAAAAATGAACGAGGAAAATTCTAAACAAGAAAATGCCGACGAAATAGGATACCTACGAAAAGAAGTGTCGAGAGAGTTGTCGACGAGGTAAAAACTCTAACGAAATAGGAAAATTCTGACAAGAAGAAGATTCGACGAAAAAAAGATTTCGATGAAATCAACTAAATCATCGAGAAGAAACAGAAGAAGATTCCGGCGAAATCACCGACAAGAAGAAACAGAAGAAGATTCGAAGTCGAAAAATCGAAATCTATTAGCGCAAGAAATAGAGGAAGGAGAAGAAAAAACAAAAGACTATCAAGAAATAGTATAATAAAGAGAAGACTCGAAATGAAGATGAGTTACATAGAAAGTTCCGCCAGAAAGAGAATATGAAAAGAAGATGCGAAAACAAGAAATTGTCGTCGAGAAAGTGTCGCCAATAAGAGAAATCATTAGAGAGAGAAAATTTGGAGAAAAAAAAGAATGAGAAAATTTGAAAACTCTAATTAAGCAAGAGATTTTACTCTGATATTATATTAACAAAGAAATTGAGAGATTAAAGAGAGAAAAAGTATAATCTTTTATCTATCTGAATTGAAAAATTCATATAGTTTTTTACATATTTATAATACATATTACATGCAAGATTAGAATCAAGAATTAAATAATGTTAGTTATTTAACAAGTTAACAAAAAAAAGAGATAATTTATTCAAATGATATTTAATAAACATTATTTTTCATTTTATGACTAAATTTACGATTATTATTATCATGTATAAGAATTATAAACTTTGACATAAAAAAAATGTCAAAACATGATCTTAATGCTTACGTGAAGAACTAAAAGGAGAAGGAAGGTAAATATGATTGGAGGGTCTCAACTTAAGCTCACAACTCAAGGTTACACAATTTGACCGACACAAGAGGTTCGACTCGCCAACGTGACCATGAGTCTCCTTTGATGATGTCTTGTTTCAAACCATAGTCCATGACCTGCATCTGTGTCGGTTCCAATGGCATAGTGATGTGAGTATGAGGAAATATCAAGAAAAGCAAGAACAATAATATTATGTTATAAAATATTCTTCAGTATATGATTTATTCATGTCGAACGCAAAAACTATTCGGTCAAATTACGTTTTAAAGTCATTAAAGAATGAAACTTCTAATTAATATTGTATTGATTATTCATTAAAAGACTCGAAATTACATGAGATTCTACGTACTATTCTCTAGAAGTTTTAGTATTATATTTATGTACATCAAATTTTTGTAGACTATAAATAGATTAAAATATTTGATAAAAAAATAACTGTGAGCTTTAATTTTACCTCGAATGTTTTGTAAGCTCTTAGTTCATATTTGTTTTTAAATCAATGAATTTATCGAAGTGATTTCGTTCATGGTGTTCATTCTAATTAATAAAATTTTAGTCTATAAAAGTTTGTAATGTCATTCAACGAATCAAAATTGTTAATCTAAATTATTTAAAACGCTAAAACCAATTATCTTCACCATTAAATCAAAATTTTTAATCTAAATCAATGAATATATTTTTGATTGATTAGAAATATTGGTTTTTCTCACCGCTTATTTAGAGTATTGCTTTACCAAAAGAGTAAATGACACATGTTATGACACAACCACGTAATGAAAGTACAACGAGATGTCCTTGCTCACTTCAAAAGGTGTTGCCTTTAAAGAGAATAAGAATGAAGAAGAAAACTTAAAATTTCATTTGATCTTGATTGTTTGCTTTTACATTTGCAAGGGGAGGAGTTTATATAAGATAACAAGACTTAGTTCAGACAAATTACAGAGAATATTCTCTATTATTCAGTAAACAAAACAAAAATGGTATTGTGCAGGTGAAGATTGTATTCCATGCTGATTATATCCGTTGATTTTGAAGTATTAGATGACGTGTTCCTTATCGTAGGTGGCCTTGTGTTTGCAGCAGCCTGAGCAGTAGCACCTGAAGTTATGAGGGTTATGATTGGTGAGGTGATTTTAGTCATGTTGATGATTGTGAGGAAGGAGAGCACTGTTGTGACCCGTTTGCTGGTCCATTGCCATCTGATGCAGAAGATATCTGTGTGCCAGAAATATAGGAGATATAAACACATACACATTTTGTATGTGTTTATATCCCCCATGAAACTGGTGTTTGGTACAAAACCAAGACCAAGTTTGCGAGGAAGATCGTATAATTGTTCTTTCGGTAGAGTTTTTGTAAATATATCTGCAATTTGAAATTCAGAAGGGATGTGTTTAGTAATAGTAGTGCCAAGAGCAACTTTTTCTCGTATGAAGTGATAATCCAACTCTATGTATTTGGATTTTCAATGAAAAACATGATTTGTTGATAAGTATACAACAAATAAAAATAGTTGGTTGTGGTTGAGGAATTCCAAGGTCTTAGAGGAGAAAGGAAAGCCATGTGATTTCAACAGCAAGAGATGTCATGGCTTTATATTCAACTTCTGTAGAGGATCTGGACATAGTGGGTTGGCGTTTTGCTGACCAAGAAACTAAGTTACTATGGAGAAAAACACAAAATCATGTTGTGGAGTGTCGAGTATACTGACATCCCCTCAGTCGCTATCACTAAATGCTTGTAAGTGAAGAGGGACGGATCTGCTTGACTATATAGAAATCAAAATAAAAAAAAGGATGAGCTAAACTTGTTAAACCAAGTTTGAGGAGCTTGTTTAAGACCATATAGAGCATTTTTTCAATACAAAGCCGGAGGTTGCCTCATGAAGACTGTTACAGTGAGTTCTCCAATGCATTGCTAACATCTAACTGTTTGATAGGCCAATTTTGTGTAATTGCAAGAGTTAAAACTACACATATAGTTGATGTTTTAACCATTGGACTGTAAGTATCAATAAAATCAATTCCAGCCTCTTGATGATAACCTTTTGTTACAATGCTTGATGGTTTTAGTTTTGTTTTGAAAATCCATTTACATCTTAATATGTTCATGTTCACAGTTCTGGGTAGCAGTTCCCAGGTTTGGTCATTTTCAAGCTATAATTTCATCTCTCATAGATTGTGCTCATCCAGAATGTTATGAGGCAGATGTAACGGTTCTTGGAGTGATAGGTACCTAATTTGTCAAAAGAAGAGCATATCTGGAGTTAGGCTTCTTGATCCCCACACGAGACCTTGTAATCATGGGATACAGAGGAATTGATGGTTGTGATATTGTTGCTAGTCTGTCAGTTGATGTATCAACGGAAATGGATGATGATGAGATAGATCTTGAATTAGTTACACAAGAGTTATCAGTAGTTGAGTTTAAAATGAAATTGACGTTGTTCTAAGACAATAATAGGTGTTTGATAAGTTGCTGAAATGTTGTTATTACAGTGAGGTTTAGGGCCAAATCGGGTATTATGCGGCTCGGCGGGTGCGGCTAGATTCGAGCCAGACAACATTCTGGTTGGGACCGGTTCTGGGTTCTGGGTAAACTCAAAGCTATGACCTTTACAAGCAATCAACGAAACAAAATAGTTCAGATGGAAGAATCTGCAGTTCTATAAGACTGATTCTTCATCCTTGAGTATGCTCTTACGAACTAAATATGATATCACCATCTTCATGAGATGCAAAACCATAAATGAGATATCTGAAGCAGAGTGAAGGATGTTCGTGAATTGAAAGGAAAAATGAAGCAGAAGCATGGAAGAACACAATCTCAATTCCATTAAACATTGAGCAATCGAGGGTTTTTCATATTATCGTGGAAGAACATCACCCCAAAACCCACATCAAGACCATTGATGGAAAGACCATAAATATAGTAAGCAAGCATTGTTCTTCAGAACCCACAAGCGAAAAGTATTAACTTTGGATCCATAACCGTAACCGCTGTTAGGGTTTACAGCAATTATGTCCATCAACATAGACAATGGCGAAATCTGGAAACTTCTTTATTCCTTTTTATCGTTTTGGACAATTTGAAAGGTGTTGAATTGTGATTTGTGCACAAAAGTTGTAATTTTGTAATGATTTATTGAGATATTTTGGTATATATAATAAACACGTGTGATTGTGATAATTACCGTTAATCTCGTTGAGACAAGTGGGTAGCTTAGATACCATAACGGTTCAATGTATAGTTATAGTTCCGTACACCTCTTGCCTTTCAACTCCTATATTCTCCTCCTCCAAGGTCCGTAATGGAGACTCATTCGTCCCTTAGCCAGAACCTCCGCAGCCATGACGTCATGCCGGACTTTACTCGCCAAGACCACAGCCTCGCCGTCTCCTTCTCCGCCTCGAATGCTCGTCAGCAGCCCACACGGTTTCGTCCGGAATGAGAAAAAACGACTCGGATGGAGCTTTGGTGGGTTGAGTTTTCCGGCGATTGTTAACTCGGCAGGAGTTTCTAGGGTTCAGACGCCGATTTCCTCACGTGTGTCCTCTGAGGCAGTAACTTCGAAGTCTCCGAGTAGTGTGGAGGCTGCAGAAGAGGGGATTGAGAAGGTAAACCCTTTGGTTACTGCTGATGAATCATCGATTTCATTGCTCAGAAATTGGGAAATTGAGCGAGATTTGTTGGATTTTCAGGTCATATATAGATGCCGATTCATGGCGTTTCTAGGAACCCTAGGGTCCCTGGTAGGTTCGGTTCTATGTTTCATCAAGGTAAGGCTCTTTATATATATATACATATACATACATATATATTATCAAGTTTGATACTTTCTCAGATTAAATAGTCATTCTTATAGTTAGTGTTACATCGTATTGATTAGAATATATATTATGCGCTCGTGTATATATATAGAGTTTATGAAATCCAATCCCATTTAATATCTTATTATAGTTTGGGTATCTAAATCCAGAGGTATAAATAGTTTTGTATCCTAATTTGAATTCCTGAAATGCGGTCAGATATTCGAATAATAAATAAGTCGAGTATCTGCAAATCAGCTCGGCTCAATTAGAAAAAAACTTAAAAAAAACATGTGCAATAAAATTAAAATAGATCATTTTGTATATTTTTATATTTTAATTATGAATTATATTTCTTTTAAAAATAATGGTTCTAAATTTATTTACTGAGGTTCCGTTCAAATGCTTTTGTTGCGTATAAATTGAACCGTCTCTCTTGTAAATATCTGAACCTCAAAATATTTTTTTAAGTATTAAAGCATATAGATAGATTACGGATCAAGTTGGAAATATTGTTTGGACAGTCCATCCATATGAAATCTAATAATAATGGTATTTTCGTAATTATCATAAAATAAGAGTATTTTTTAAATTAATTTATAAATTCAGTTAATTGTTGTGGGTTTTAATAATTTTGTTAACCGAATTTGTGAATTTGAGTAATTTTTTTTTTCGAATCAAAATGGATTTTCCGGGTATTTTGTTCATATACATAATATTGCATATTTGATTATCTTCTGGGGTCTGTTTGGCAGGGTTGCACGTACGTGGCAGAATCTTTCACCGAGTATTTTATAAACCATGGGAAAATCATAATACTTCTGGTGGAGGCAATAGGTAACTGACATTACTTGTCTTTGCTCTAATGTTACATATGGTGACTGACAGTCATTCTCATGTCTACACATCTTTGCTTTAAAGTTACATATGGTGACTGACAGTCATTCTCTGTATAGATATATATCTATTAGGAACCGTAATGTTAGTATTTGGAATGGGACTATACGAGCTTTTCATTAGCAACATCGACACTCCAAATGAACAATCTCCTAATAGATCAAATCTCTTCGGCTTATTCACTCTAAAGGTACGTTTAAATTAAATCTCTCATATTTCGATACGATTTTAACGTTATATCGATTCGTGGGTATGCTAACGAATGTAAATAATAGGAACGACCGAAATGGTTAGAGATAAAATCAGTGAGTGAATTAAAAACAAAGGTTGGACATGTCATAGTAATGCTTCTTTTGATCGGTTGGTTCGACAAATGTAAGAAAGCTGTTGTTGATTCTGTCATCGATTTACTCTTTTTCTCTCTTTCTATTTTTCTTTCTTCTGTTTGTTTGTTTTTACTCTCAAAACTCAATGGCTCTCATTGAACTTTCGAGTTAATTATTACGTCACTATGTATAATTATGACGTATGTGTATATTTGTATGATGTAATCATATATTCGATGGTACAACTAAAGTAAGAATCGAATGCTTATTAGCATCTTCTTACTTTGATGTCTTGTGGGGCTTACCAAACTCATTGTCCCTTTCTTATTATGGGGGTTAGGTTTTATTTCATTCAAATGTTTGTCTATTTTTATCTACCTTCTAATTAATTTATTATATAATTTATTAGAAAAAGAACTTGCGATGTGTGCGAGATTTTAACAATTTGATATTATATTGTAATAATTAACATGTCAAAATTAGATTGTCATAATGATAGAAAATTTTTGTTCATTATACATCGTATATATTATTTTATTGAAGAACGGGTAATAGGTTCGAAATTTAAAAAAACGAACAAAAATTTGTAATATGTAATTCATATAGTTTAACAATAAGATTAAATGAAAACAAATTTTGAAATATTCTTTTCATAACATTTGATAATCAAAAAATTTATTAAGCTAATAGAATATCAATGCAAGGAAAGAATAACATGTTGAACGTTAAATGTGAATATTTTGACCTAAAATAATTATACACGTGTTTTATGTTTATTTTACATCTTAAATCACTTGAAAAAACAAAGATGTTTGGATTCGTATTATAATTATATCAATTATAGTAAGAGTAAGAAAAATGAATAACAACATAACATTATGAATAATATATCATTTTATGGTAATATATGGTATTTGATCTTTTATATTAATTATCTGTGTCTGGTTTGATATCGTAATGCATAATAGTTACTCATGAACTTCAAAATGAAAATTAATTAATAGTTAGTAAACAAATTACACAAATTTATACACAAATTGATGGTATTGAGTTTATAATGTTAAAAGACTTTAAATTAACATAAGTAAAAGGATTTTTACATTTTTTTATTAATAACTTTTATTAAATTACAATAAATAAAAGGATTTTTACATGTAGATATAGAGATGATGTGGTTGTCACGCAGATATCTATGTAGAGATGACGTGTAGAGATGACGTGGTGATACCAAATTTCTTCAAACATTATAAATAAATATAATGTTTTAGAAAATAAGTGTTATATATTCCAAAAATTATCTTTCTTTATTTTAATAAAAAAATAAATACATTTCAATTTTGGAAATTTAAAAAAAAAAATACAATAACTAAATCTTTGTATAGGCAAAGAGAGTTTGTGAAAAGATTGCTTGAATTGATGAACGATGTACAACATATATATACAAGGATGACTTAATAAATATGGAGATATTATAGAGATTGTAATCTAGAATAATATGCTAAATTAACAAATATGGAGATACTATGGAGAGTACATAGGTAAGTGGCCCAAAATTGTCATAGTAGATCACCGGAGGAGTAGACATCGAAACGCCTAGCTCAGTGAGGAGAGAAACCAACCAACGGACTTCTGAAGCTGTCGAGGACACACACTTATATTCGACCTCAGTTGAAGACTTGGCGGGAAACCGTTGTTTCTTGGATGACCAGGAGATAGGGTTGCACCCAAGATAGACGACGTGAGCTCCGGTAGAAGTGCCATCATCACGATCGTCATCCCAATATGCATCAGAAAAAGCATGAAGAAAAAGCGGATTGCTAGGGGATAGAAATATACCAAGAGACCACATTCCTCCAAGATACCGAAGTATACGTTTTGCAGCCTGCCAATGCTCGGTCATAGGTCGATGCATGAATTGAGAGAGCTTGTTAACTGCAAAGGCGATGTCCGGACGAGTAAACATAAGGTATTGCAGGCTCCCAATAACGTTCTGATATTTCGTTGGGTCATTTAACGATGTTTCCGAGCTAGAGAAGAGACGTGTCGTCGAAGCCATAGGAGTGTGAACCGGTTTGGCATGTAGCATATTCGTACGGGTAAGGAGATCCGTGATGTATCGTTGTTGCGTGAGAAGAAGACCACGAGAGCTATGTATAACTTCTACCCCAAGGAAGTAAGAGAGTTATCCCATGTCCTTAAGAGAAAAACGAGTCGAGAGGAGAGCAATGAACTTGTCCACGTGCTCCGCGTGGCTATCAATGATGACTATGTCATCAAAAAACACAAGAAGATAGATGGTGATATCATCTTGATGAAAAACGAATAGCTAGGTATCGGCGAGGGAGTGAACAAACCCAGAAGCTTGAAGAAAGTCACACAACTCTGTGTACCATGCGCGCGACGCTTGCTTGAGACCGTAGAGAGCCTTGTGTAACTTGCAAACATGTGTGGGATGATCACGATCAACAAACCCCGGTGGTTGGATCATATAAACGTCCTCGGATAGAGAGCCTTGGAGAAAGGCGTTATTCACATCAAGCTGGTGCAACCTCCAACCACAAGTAACAGCAAGACTAAAGACAAGTCGTATTGTCGCCGGCTTAACAACAAGGCTGAAAGTTTCATTGTAGTCGACATCGGGTCTTTGATGGAACCCCTTAGCCATTAGTCGTGCCTTGTACCTGTCAATAGAGCCATCAGAAAGACGTTTAATTTTGAACATCCATTTACATCCAACAACATTGTAAGAAGGATTCAATGGGACAAGGTGCCAGGTACCATTGCGAAGCAAAGCATAAAATTCTTCAGTCATGGTTGTTCTCCACCTAGGATGTTTGAGAGCTTGGGACACACACGTAGGTTCAGTGTCGGGGGAGACGGTAGTGGTAAGAGAAAGTTTTTGGGTCGATTTGGAGATGTGGTTTTTGGCTCGGGTAATCATGGGATGATGGTTGATGGGCGGTGGTATGTTTGGTCCGTGGGTAGGTGAGGTAGGGGATGTCATCGGTGGTGGAGGATCGGAACATAGAGGCGTTGTTGCTGATGAAGTACTTGCCGAAGTTGGCGTTGTAGATGATGATGTACGAGTGGGACTTAGTGGGATGAGAGTGCATGGAGGTGAGGACGGAACGGATGGTGCAGCGGAAACGGGGGTAGCCGAGGAGGGGAATGAAGAGAAGGGAAACTGATGTTCAACAAACTCCATGTGGCGAGAGACATATACACGAGAGGTGGGAAGATGAAGACATAGGAACACACTTTGTGTGAGAGAGTAGCCGACAAACACACAAGGAAGCGAACGAGATTCGAGTTTGTGATGTGTATAGGGATGGAGCCAAGGATAGCAAAGACAACCAAAAATATTAAGTTTCAAATAGTTTGAGACAGATTGGAAAAGAGACTCAAACGGAGCTTTAAAACCAATAGAAGAGGAAACTAGGCAGTTTATGAGGTATACCGCCGTAGGAAAAACAAAAGTCCAATAGGCAAGAGGGATGGATGCATGACTTAAAAGAGCCAGTATCGTCTCCACAATATGGCGATGTTTTCGTTCCGAAATCCCATTATGTTCAGGAGTATATGGTGGTGTTGTGTAATGTGAAATGCCATGACACGCTAAAAAATTTCGAAGAGTAATGAACTCTCCGCCATTGTCCGAGTAAAGTGAGACAATACGAGATGAAAAACGATTTTCAACAAGTGCTTTAAACCGAGGAAATATTTCAGCAACTTGAGACTTTCTTTGCAATGGATAAAACCATGTATAGCGAGTGTGGTGATCGACGAAAATGACATAGTAACGGTATCCATCAAACAAAGTCACATGAGATGTCCAAAAGTCCGTGTAAATCAATTCAAGGGGACGAGTGGAACGTATAGTAGAAATGGAAAAAGGAAATCTGTGACTTTTATTATTTAAACATACACCACAAGAGAAAACCATAGTAGATGTTCGTGATAAAGGTAAAGAAAACGATAACATAATTTTATTCAAACCTCGGAGGACGGATGTCCTAGGCGGGAATGCCATTCGAATAGATTCGATTTGATACTGGATAGGGCTCGAATGGAAGAAGAGGGTGATGTGGGGTTAAGGCCACTCGTACACCCCATCATTGAGTAGACTACATGTTATTGGTGCTCTCGTGTTGAGATCCTTCACCTGAAAATAATGAGGAAAGAATTCCACCGAGACATTATTGTGAGTACATAGTTGATGACAGATATAAGATTTTTATTCATGGACGGAGTGCATAAGACATGGTTAAGAGATAGGTGACGTGATGAGGATGGTAAAGACAAAGAACCCATATGTTTAATCGCAAGCCCCAAACCATCACCGAGCATGACCCCATCATTACCCATGTATGGAGAATGAATGGCAAGATTGGCTAGATCAGATGTGACGTGGTGAGAAGCTCCGGAATCAACAATCCAAGTTGGAGATGCCTCTGAGGAAAGTGTGGCGTGATGAGCACTTGGTGGCCACGGGGAGGCGTTGCGAGGGGTCTGTGAGGACACCGACGGTCCATGAGACGGACGGAAGAGATTGCAGCGGCGGGCACTATGACCATGTACACCACGAAGGTGGCACTTTCCTTGGTAGCCACGTGAGGGATCTCCACGGGAAGAAAAACGATGCGCGGGTGGGCCGCGGTTTTCGACGGGACCACGGGAGTCCGAGCGCCAAGATGGACGTGGTTTTTGTTGAACGTGATTGGCAGTGATGGGTAGGGCTGAGGAGACCGGTTCCGCAATGAGAAGATCAACCTCATGATTGAGAAGCTTTTCATGCAATTTAACAAACGAGATCGTCCTATCCTTTGCATTCACTGCGTCTCGAATGGGTTTGTACACATCTCCAAGACCGGCCAAAGTAAGATCAAGGAGATCCTCATGATCCATGGGTTTCCCGAGAAGAGATAGTTCGTCGGTCTTGGTTTTGAAGAAGTTCATGTACTCATCGATTGTCTTAGTGCCCTTGGTGTGGTGTTTCATTTGAACCTTGATCTGTTTGAGATGGTCGCGACTCGAACGACCATACGTGGAGGCCAAAGTGGCCCAAGCTTCACCGGAAGTTGAAGCGGAGGCAATGAGCGCCTGACAAGAGATCGAAATCGATCCAAGGATGGTCGCGAAGACCAGTCGATCTTGACGAAACCATGGGCCATAGGCCGGATTCATAACGACATTGTTGTTGACTGTGAGAGTCGCTGCCGGAGCGAGGGCAGGATCTAGAAAACTTTCAAGGTTGTATCCTTGAAGGAAGGCTCGAATCTGAATGCTACATGTAAGATAGTTTGTCGTGAGTTTGGTGATGTTAGAAACATTCACATGGATGAGATGAGAGTCGAAAGAGGGTTGGAGGAGTTGTAGAGGGTGACCACGTCACTTGCTTGGGGAATACCCAACTTGTCGCCGTTGATAGCCATAGAGGAAGAAGGAGATAGCGACATAAAGAAGAAGAAAAAAATTAGGGTAATTGTCTTACGACTTGGTGCTCTGATACCATATAGGAAAATAGAGTTTGTGAAAAGATTGCTTGAATTGATTAATGATGTACAACGTATATATACTAGGGGTGGGCACCCGCGGGTACCCGCGAGAATCTCACTACCCGTATCCGAACCCGTCCCGCAGGGGTAATTAGTTTTATTACCCGTACTCGTACCCGCAAGGTACGAGTACCCGCTATTCGGGTACCCGAGAAAACCCGCCAATATTTTTAAAACCCGCGGGTACCCGTCCCGCATAAAAAATCTCAAAATTCAATAATAACATTACAATATTTAAAAAATTACAAATATAACAAAAAAAAACATAACTCTAAAAAATTACAAATCATAACAAACAATAACATACAATAACATGTAACTTCAACTGGATTTGTTCGTTGATTGGAAATAGTTTTGCGACTGATTTGTTCCTGGATTGGAAGAATTTTGTGACTGGATTTGTAAACATCTGTAACTGTAAACCAAAAATAGGTGAATATACGTATACAATATACAATTGAGCAAGTAAATCTGTAAACCATAGTTTCAATCAGAGAAATCCATCAAAGTTTCAAGCAGGGCACGACGCATAGGGTGGGGGGTGAGCTGCGGGGGAGGAGAGCGGGCAGGCAAGAGGGAGAGGCTATCGGCGCAAGAGGGTGAGCGGCGAGAGGGAGAGGCGACACCGGCATGGGCGAGCAGGAGGGAGAGCGGCGAGATGGAGAGGGTGAGCGAG
>CM071866.1:43459888-43488756 GCA_036759665.1 Gynandropsis gynandra
CATGGGTCCAAGGGTCGCATGGATCGCATGGGTCGCAAGGGTGGCAAGGGTCGTATGAAGGTCCAATACACAGGGAAGGTCGGAGACTCAAGAAGGTCCAGTGCATTGGACCTTCTTGCGTCTCCTACCATCCCAGTGTATGTGACCTTAATGCTACAACATAAGAGGTGATTTGTGTGCTAGTGTATTAAGGTCCAATACACTGGGAAGGTCGGAGACTCAAGAAGGTCCAGTGTATTGGACCTTCTTGCGTCTCCTACCTTCCCAGTGTATGACCTTAATGCTACAACACAAGAGATGATTTGTGTGCTAGTGTATGAAGGTCCAATACACTGGACATATCGGAGAAGGTCTACCTTCTTGTGTCTCTGACATGTCCAGTGTATTGGACCTTCTTGCGTCCCCTACCTACTAGTGTATTGGACCTTAATGACAACACAAGAGATGATTTGGTGCTATAAATTGTTGTAGCTTTTCGGTTTTTCCTCCTCTATTTATAAACTCATATTCAACGAAAAATAAATGAACTCCGTTTTAACCAAGGTGCATGCATTGACCACATTAAAGAACCTTTTAATATAGGTCTTGAATGAATGAATGTATTGATCGCAAGGGTCGCATGGATCGCAAGGGTCAAATGGGTCGCATGGGTCGCAAGGGTCGTATGAGGCTCTGTGACCCTTGTACCAAATATTAGAAAAAAAACAATGTACCAAATAATAGAAAAAACAATGTACCAAATATTAAAAAAAACAATGTACCAAATATTAGAAAAAAAACAATGTATCAAATAATAGAAAACAATGTACCAAATATTAAAAAAACAATGTACCAAATGTTCACATCTACCAGTCCAAAAAAACATTGTACCAAATATCAAGTTAGTATTCGGGTTCAAAGGTACATTCTCCATTACTATATATATCAGCCGCCATCTTCTCACGCATGGAAGTAACCTTATCGTCGCAATAAAGCGAAACATGTTCATATCCTTTAATAACGAGGCTTCTACGAATTTATAGGAGAAAACACCACAGTCATTCCCGCTTTGGTTCTGTGGCAGACCTTCATAATACACATACCTCCATTCATCTTCTCCAGAAGCCAAAGAAGAAAACCCTCCGAGAATGAGCATCTTGGGGACAACTTTTCTTAATCCTCTCAATCACCGGATCGATATGTGTTTCCTTAAGGCTCATCCTGCAGTCGTATACCGTGATGCATCGGGTTTTGAAATCCGCTTTGATGGCTACCCAATGACATCCTACCCATCGATTATTTTCCGATTGAATGTTTAGAACCGAGACAAAACCTTCATAATCACTAATTGGTGCCTTGGCGTTCAAAAACTGACTAAGCTTTTCCGGCAAAGTTTCCATATCCTCATACGTCCACATCGAGAGCGTCTGCATGAAAGCAACAGGACAAACGTAATAATTCTGATACGCGCTGGGATCCGATGCCAAGCGAGAAGACAGCTCAATCAACGCCTCATCCAATTGCTGCAAAAAAAAAATTAACACACTGGAATACATATGACACAAAACTCCGTGAGATTAAGGGTTTAAAAAAACTTACTTCATCTTCAAGCCATGCGTTGGCCTTTAATATAATCTCCCAAAACTTTGGCCCCCGGGGAATATTTAGCTCAGATTTCCACCACCGATCATGTCGAGGTGCCTTCAGGAACCAATATAGATTAGTAAACTTTTCACCGCTAGCCTCAGTGAATGTAGGAAATCGGCTTATCAAGCCCTTTACGAATCCACTGGGATTCCACACAAACTCCTCAGGTTCTTGAACCACCGTTTTTTCGGGTTCTTGAACAACCTTCTTTCGCCCTCTCCCTCGCATTGTTCTTGCTCTTTTCGCCGGCGGAGGTTCAACATATGGCGCAGACTCCTTCGATAAAGGTCCAGCACCTGCATAGCATAAAATTTACCTCATTAAACATATGGCGACCAATGGGACCAATGCGACCAATGGGACCAATGCGACCTATGCGACCCATGCGACCCATTCGACTTTAGCGACCCAGTGACACATGCGACATATGAAACCCATGCGACTCTAACGACCCTGCGGCTTATGCGACCCTACGACTCTAACGACCCTACGGCTTATGCGACCCTACGACTTATATGTCTCGATGGAAATTGACACTCAAATGACCTTTTCACTAAATATTACTTACTTGGTGGAACTCCATCAGGAGCAAGGTTTCTTGACACTGGATTTGGACGTCGAAGGAATTCAAAAGCAAAATCACCAACAGTGTCGGAAGATTGGGTTTCGGTGATCGCAACTTTCTCGGCAGCCTTTGATTTTGGATTAGGCACATGAATCCCGACATCCCTTAGAAGGTCTCTTACGGCGTTGATGATTCTCTTCTCCGACTTCCTTATTTCCCCTATTAATTTCTTCTCCAGTGTCAGAGGGACTGCAGCATCAGCATCAGAATCAGAATTAGCATCAGCATCACTCACGCACTCCTTCCTCTTAGTCCCTTTTTCCTTCTCCTTTTTTTGATCACCAAGAGCTGCTGTTCGTGTCAGCAGTTCTTGCTCACGGATATCCTCCCAACAAATACCCTTCGGATTTCTACGAAGATGTTTCATCCATATCTGAACATCGGGATCGTCGCATCCCTCGTAATCCTCCAGACCAAAAAGTAAAGCTTCCTCTTCGTGTTCAGCACAAAGAATACTTAGAATATCCTGAAAAACAAAACATAACCATTATTACCCTCTGTGACCCTTGTTTCCCTTGTGAACCCTGTGTAATTGTTACCTTAGAATCTCCAATCTGCCTTATCACATCTACATACTTCGGGTTAAAATTGGATTTAACCATCTTCTTGCACATTCTTGGGCAGGATCGATGCGCATCCACAACCTCAACATACCATCCATTTCCGCCCAAACTAAGGATGGTTTCAAATGGAAGTAACTGAAACATTAAAACAAAATGATAAGAATGCAAAAAGTACGAAAACATTCAAGTTATTCAAATAATATATACAACTTACCATTAGGGGGATCATAAACCCGCCACAATACCATTTTGGTTTCGGTGAAGATTATAGGGGCAAGCAGTAGACAAAGTTTATCATCGAGAACGGCGTCCAGTTCGACTTTGAGGGTACAACCGATGTTAAAGCCATTATCTTGACAAAACTTTGTCCAACCCCTGGTGATGCTAGCGCCATTGCGTTTCACGGGCCTTAGATGTGCCTCCCAAAGGTTTGTGTAATTGGTCATCAGATCAACCTTACATCGTCTACCGCAAAGACCATTCGACCTCGCAAACTCTATCGAAAGTGTGTGCGATAACCGAATAAATTTACAACAACGTCAAACTAATGCATATACGACCAGATTTGATGAATCGAATAAATAGGTTTGAGTTCACTTACCACTACATCTACGACCAGATTTGAACGCGTGATTGGTACCGTGAAAATCCTCTCTTCAGAAGAAGATGACCCTGACATTGAATCGCCGTCACCAGTCGTTTGCATTTTCGGCAATATGATGATGATGATGATGAGAGTTAGAGAGAGAGAGTTTCGTTATTGGAAAAAAGGAAATGGCTGGAATACGAATCACCGTCAGATGGAATTCGAAAAGTTTTTTCAAATTTTGGTGAAAAGTTCGGCGGGAATTCTGGTGAAAATGAAATAATTCCAAATGAGGGTCGCATGGGTCGCATGGGTCGTATGGTCGCATGTATTGATGAATAGATACGAACTCGGCGAATTTACGGGTTTAAGATGATAAAATGACAAAAACCAATGAAACGATACATTTACAATGTCAAACTAATGAATTCCAAATTAGGGTCGCATGCGTCGCATGGGTCGCATGGTCGCATGTATTGATGAATAGATGCGAACTCGGTTTGTGACTCGAAAGCTTGCAAAACCCTAGAAATCGAACTACTTACACTTATTGACGCCATTGAAGATTGACTCGTGCTCTCTTCGCCAGTGATGCTGCTGATTCTAGCCATTTTCCTTCTCGCCAACTTCAAATTGTTCCCTCTCAAGTTCGACATCACTTATTTCTTTCTTGCTATCAACTTTTAAACAGGTTTCACGGCGAAAAACTGCCGAACTTCCATTTTTCCACGTTCGAACATTAAGGGCAAATTTGTCTTTTCTTCAGTTTTTATTTTTCGGATTTATTAATTATTTTGGGGAAGGGTATTTTTGAAGTGGTTTAGCCCTATGAGGGTATTTCTGATATTCCGCCGATTCATACTTGAACTAATTTATTTACACTATTTTTTTAGTATTTTAAAAATTTTGTATATTACTTAGCTGTTAAAATATATATTTTCAAATGAAAAACGAAAACTTCTCTTCTATGTTCTTTAATATTTAAGAAACCACGAACTCAACTCTCGTGAAATATGTCACTTATTTTTTGAATATTTTACATAATTATAAACGAGATTAAAATCAACAACTTTTTTATCTTTTTTTTAAATAGCATATCTCTCTAAAAAATATTGTTTCAGTTATATTTCTCTATTGATTTTGATCTTCTTCCGATTCTCTTCGATTTTAGTTTCCATCCGAATCTCCCATCGACTATTAAAAATCTATCTAAAATCTTCTCTGTTATTTATTCACTTGTTCGATTTTGACCCAGTTTAACTCGAATTCGACTTAATTTTGATCTAAATTTGGCCCAATTTTAATCGAGTGTTAATTCAATTTGACTTTAATTTTGACCCAATTTTTACCTTAATTTTGATTCGATTTTAACCCAAATTTGTATTTAATTTTGACCGAAATTTTAACAATAAATCAAGTTAATTATTCAATTTAATCGATTTACTTGATTTAATTGATTTCAGTAAAATTGAGTACAACTTTTTACTTGAAATCGATCAAAAGATCTAATTAACTCGATTGATCCGATTTTGATATAATTAACAAAATATTATTTAATTATGATTCAAAATTAATTAAACCGAATAAGTAACTTGATTTTGATGAAATTATCTAAAAATCAACATTTGTTGTTTATATGTGTAGTAAATTCACATCTAATTTACAAAAATACAACATTTAAAATTAAAGCGGGTCAAAATTAAATACAAGTTCGAGTTAAAATCGAGTCAAAATTGGGGTCACAATTTGGGTCAAAATTGGATCGGATTCGGGTCAAAATCGGGGAAAATCGATTAACTCGATTGATCCGATTTTGATACATTTACTAAAATTGTTTTCAATTTTGAATCGAGGTCAATTAAATTGAATAAATAACTTGATTAATTATTGATATTTGGGATAAATTAATTAAATTTCGAGTCAAAATTAAGTAAAAATTTAAGTTAAAATCGATTCAAAATTGAGGTCAAAATTGGATCGATTTGGGTTAAAATTGAGTCAAAATTGAGGTCAAATTTTGGTAAAGCTGGTCAAATTCAGGTCAAATTTTGACTCGATTTTAATCTCAATTATGACCTCAATTTTGACTCAATTTAATCCGAAACCGATACAATTTTGACCCAAAATATGAGCCCAATTCGGATTAAAATTAAGTATATATTCGAGTTAAAATTGAATCAAAATTGATTCCAAATTAAGTCAAAACTAAGTCAAATTCGGGTCAAACTTAAAGTAAAAAATGGATCAAATTCGGGTCAAAATTGGTCGAGTTTTAGTCAAAATCGGGTCAAATTTGGGTCGGATTCTATTCAAATTGGGTCAAAACCGGGTCTATTAACGGATAATTAACGAATAAATAATAGAATGGGTTATAGGCAGATTTTTGTTAGTTGATGGGGAATCGGATGAAAACTAAAAATCGAGGGGAATCGAATGAGCTTCAAAATCAAAAGGGAATATGACTAAAGCTAGGGGTTGGCGTTTCGGCTTTCGGGACGGGTTTCTCGGGTTCGGGTTCCTCGGGTTCTAAAAATTTGAACCCAAAAAAACCCATTTGGTTTTCGGAACAGGTTCCTCGTGTTTCGGATTGGGTTCAGGTTGTTCGGGTTTTGAAACATTGAACCCAAAAAAATCGGGTTCTTCGGGTTTTTTAGGTTATTTAAGTACGGGTAATTCGGATTTAAACGGGTAATTCGGGTTTAAACGGGTAATTTGGGTTTAAACGAATAATTCGGGTTCCAAAATTAACATACAAAAAATTAGGTTAGAAGGGTTAAATTTTTTTCGGGTTCCTCAGGTTCTACCGAATCCAATCCGGACCGACCCGAAACCATTTGGGTTTTAGATTTTGAACCCATATGAGTTTTCTATAAAACCTGTTTATCTCACGGGTTGGGTTTTTCGGGTTGGGTCGGTCCGGATAACCCGAAACGTCCACCCCCAACTAAAGTATTATTTTCGAGGGAGAAATAGGTTGTTTTTCCAAAAAAAAAAAAATCAATTTCAATTTATCTTATAATATTATATTGATATTTTCAAATTGTCCATGTGATCCGTGTGATCTATGCGAATTATACGATCCTTGTTACTCATACGGTCCTTGTTATTTATGCGACTTCTATGATCCATGTGATCTATGAGACCCTCGAAATCGCTTGAAATCATTCTAAAATCGCTCGAAATCATTTGAAAGCGTTTGAAATTGTTAAATCGCTCGAAAATCCCTGGAAATCACTCGAAAATTGCTGGAAATCGCTCTCAACTTCGAAATAATCTGTCGCTTCTTTCTCTCAATTTTGAAATAGATTTCGATTCGAAAAATGTCAAACCGTACGTGTTTTCACTAATAAAACTAAAGAGATATATGTTTTTTTTCCAATTTTTTTATTATATTTTCGACGAAATATATATATCTTTTCTTTAAAAAAGTATTTTTGATATTTTGCCATGTAATTAAAATAATTCCACACAGGATATATACACGTAGACGTATATATAAAGTATACGTATAGTTAGACGCACGTAGACGTATATATAGACGTATACGTATACCGTATGGGTGTGCATATATTTAGTGCCCTCTGTCCTCTTGCCTTTCTACAACATAGCAATTTTTTCTATTCTATTTTTCTTTTCAAAACAAAAAAAATGAAAAATAATAAAATAAGCTGCGAACTGAAAGACCAGACGGTGAAAAAAGGCGGCGGAAATCAACGAAGGGACAACCAAAGGACGCCGTTTAACGGTCTGACGGCGGCGGAGATGGAATCGCTGGTGGCCATCTGCGACACCTTGATTCCCTCCATCGCCGGCATGGAGGTGGGCCACGTGGACAACGATATCGCCGGCTTCTTTGCCTCATCGGCTTCTCAGATAGGAACTCCCGAGCGCGTAGGTCTTTGCATATATGTATATATATACATATATATACATGCAATCACATATATAAGCGTATATACTCACATGCATGCTCATTTCTAACACAGAATATCTATATATACAATATAATCTCCTTTTGATTTTTTTTTTCGTTTAAATTTGGTTCCATAACAGTATAAAAAAATTCTAAATAAGGGTTTAAACTTCTTTGAATTGAGTTTTCTCTAGTTTGTAATCCATATAAATACATATATATATATATATATATAAACAAAAAAATTAATTATTGTCGTAGCTATTAGGGATGGATAAGGATTTCAAAATTTCATTTTCCGGATGTTCGTATCCGATAATATTTTCTTAAAATACTATTATATCGATCCGACTCATACTGTTTTAAACTATGTACATATTTAATTTATGTTATGTAAAGAAACATTATAATTGAGTGGATTGATATGTTTTTTATTATATATTTCATATTTTATGCGAATTTGTATTCGAATCCATCTAAATTTATTAAAATATAGAGTTTATTTGATTCTTTTAAATCTAAATTTAAAATTTTGAAATTTTGTGCAATCTCTAAAATTCTCCCAAAAAATTAAATCAAAAATTTGGAAGATAAATGGTAAAGTTTATATTTTTTATTGTTTACAAAAAACACTACAAATCCACATTTAAGCGATTTTAATTGTTTAAAATTCGATTCAACGAGTTAGTGGCCATTTAGTCAATAATAATACAAGCAAATTAATTTAGTTTCAAGAGAGAGGTTTAAAAAAGAAGATGAAACATATTTTGTTCATCGAAGAAAATAACAATAAATGAAAATGTACTTTCACCGAAATGGTGGGTCTAGAAGATCCAAAAATCCATCACGATTGGCATTCCTAATATGTGTCACATTTTATTCGTCCAAGAACAATTTATTTACTCATTGATTATTACATCAATAAGAACTCGTACGTCCAATTGAAAATAGTCATGATTGTAAATTTTCAATTTTCTTGTAAGGGAAAATGAATTTTGTCTTTATCTTTGCATTATTTATGAACTCTTTG
Organism: Gynandropsis gynandra; assembly: GCA_036759665.1. Taxonomy (NCBI): domain Eukaryota; kingdom Viridiplantae; phylum Streptophyta; class Magnoliopsida; order Brassicales; family Cleomaceae; genus Gynandropsis; species Gynandropsis gynandra. The sequence continues at coordinate 43,468,232 of CM071866.1, forward strand.
AATTGTGAAAGATGTACGAATTATTTTGTAAGTTTCGGAGTTAATATGATGGTTTTATAAAATTTAGGGCAAACTTTCATTGTTTAAAATAATTAGGACCACGAAATAAGGAATTAATGTTTTGTAAAAGTTAAAGATAAATAGGACTGAAAAAATAAAATTCCATGAGTTTAATAATTTAAAGAAATACGTAGAAGATTTGAAAAATTATATTATTTTAAATATTTTCTTATATTTAGTTTGATTTTTAGTTTTAACTATAATTTGGTAGAATAAAATAAACTTTATAAAATATTAAAATTATAATATAAAATAATAGAATAAACCATAATTCTCAATTATAAATATAAAAATAATAATATCATAATCAAATCCAACTATATATACAAAAATACTTTATAATTCTCACATTTTTTATAATATATAAATTGCTCTATATTTAAACTCAAATTATTGTAATTTATTGTTTTGCTAATGAGGCATGAAAAAAGTGATACCATTAATAAAATTTATGGTAATTATAGCTATAATTAATCCTTTATTTTTCATTATGTAACATTTTTGTTACTTGTAGGTGGCAAAGGCAATAAGTGAGACACTTGACCATCCAAAGAAGTGGCTATTGAGAGCAGCACTGTGGTTGCTATCCACTTACATCGGAAGTGTGATATTATGTGGCCGGAGAAGCTTTTCCGGCGAGTTTCCGTACTGTCGGAGATTTTGCCGGTTGCCGGAAAAGAAGAGAGAAGATATAATGTTCTCATGGGCTCTAAGCTATTTCTCTCTTCTAAGAATGTTCTTCAAGGCCATGAAACTTATCACAGCTCTCGTCTTCTTCACTCAGGTCAGTCCAATAAATTTAACGATTAATTAAACAAAAAAATCCGAATAAGATTAATATATTGACTTAAATAAGTTTGATGAAATTAAATTTAGGTGAATGAAAAAGGCAAGAACCTGACATGGAAAGCCATAGGATACACAGGACCCACCTCGGATTCAGAACGAAGCGACCATGAACACAATGAAAAGACGAAGAAGCAGAAGCCTGAAGACATCTTTGGACCTCTTTACAGAGGCATTATCGATCTCAAGAACCCTAAAAAAGTTGTAACAGAAATATTAACCAGTCTAGGGTTTCCAGTTTCAAGTAACAGCGATGGAAGAGATCGACCTGGATCTTCCATTTCTGATCCGGCGATGATAATCCGCTGTGATGTGGTGGTGGTGGGATCAGGCTCTGGCGGAGGAGTTGTGGCCGGAGTTCTGGCAAAAGCTGGATACAAAGTTTTAGTGTTGGAGAAAGGTAATTACTATGCAAGAAACAATCTATCTTTGCTTGAAGGGCAAGCAATGGAGCAGATGTACTTATCCGGCGGATTAATGGCCACGGCTGACATGAATACAGTTATTCTCGCTGGCTCCACCGTTGGAGGTGGCTCGACGATCAATTGGTCAGCCTCGATCCGAACACCGGAGGATGTGATAAAGGAATGGTCGCGGAAATATGGGCTTAAATTGTTTGAGTGTAAATTGTACAGAGAAGCCATGGATATGGTATGTGAAAGAATGGGTGTTCAAAGTGGAGTTTTAGAAGAAGGATTTAACAACGTGATCTTGAGGAAGGGCTGTGAAGCATTAGGGTTACCGGTGAAGACAATCCCGAGAAATTCTCCGGCAGATCATTACTGTGGGTTCTGTTGCTTGGGATGCAAGAAAGGTATGAAGAAGGGAACCGCCGAGACTTGGCTTGTAGATATGGTTGATTCAGGCAATGGAGCGATCCTTCCAGGTTGTGAAGCACTTCAAGTCTTACAAAGAAGAGAGAAAGGGAAGAAGAATAAGGCCACCGGAGTCGCGTTTCAATTCGATAATCTCACTGAAGAAAGAAAAGAGGTCTACGTTGTTGAATCGAAAGTGACTATCGTGGCCTGCGGTGCACTGAGAACACCTATTTTGTTAAAACGCAGTGGATTGAAGAACCCTAATATCGGAAGAAACCTTTTCATGCATCCAGTGGCAATGGCTTGGGGATGGTTCCCGGAGGAGAAGTGGCCGGAGAATGAAAAAAGAAGCTATGAGGGAGGAATAATGACGGCCATGTCTACAGTCTTCAACGACCCGAATTCTTACGGTTCAACGATCATTCAAACCCCAGCCCTACATCCTGGGATGTTTTCAGGGCTCATTCCTTGGACCTCAAGTAAAGATTTCAAGAAACGTATGCTCAAATTCTCAAGAACCGCTCATGTATTCGTGCTAACAAGAGATAAAGGTTCAGGGACGATCGAATTGCCGAATTCCATCATATATACCCTAAATGAAACTGACGAAGAGAATCTAAAAAAGGGTTTAGAGAAAATACTGAGGATTCTTAAAGCGGCCGGGGCTGAGGAGATCGGGACGCATAACTCAGAAGGAAAGAGCTTGAACGTGAAGGCGGCCAGGTCGGAAGAGTTCGAGAGGTTTGTAAGAGAGGAGAGTTCAAAGGCATTGAAAGGGTTGTCAAATCAGATATGTTCGGCTCATCAAATGGGGAGTTGTCGAATGGGGATTACGCCGGAGAAATCTGCGGTGAGGCCAACAGGTGAATCGTGGGAGGTCGACGGTCTCTTCGTGGCAGACTCCAGCGTTTTTCCGACAGCTTTAGGGGTGAATCCGATGGTCACTGTTCAGGCCATTGCTTATTGTGTTGGAAGTTATGTCGTTAATGTGCTTAAGAAAATGTGAATAAGACCTGTAACTAATGAATTGATTGTATGGTGTGACATAGAACTGTCGATTCATAATTTATAATAAAAATTAGTAAAAGCCTAATGTTTTCGTTAATCAAACGTAATTTCTTGAGTATATACAAATAAAAAATACGTCCCTCGCATGATTAGTTCTAAGTCAAGCTTTTATATTGTTATTGTCTGGCCAATATTAAACCATAATGATTACGAGAATAATACAAAACCCAGTCTCCTACGTTTCGTCAAACGCACATATACGTCATTCATATATATATATATATATATATATATATATCTATAATACACATATACACCAACTTTATATATATTGTATGTATATATGATACACGTATACACCAACTTTATATGTATATACATATATATATATATATTTGACCATACACACTTGATCAAAGATGAACTTTTATCTCAAAAATTATAGATTTGAACTTTTCATTTTGTAGTTATCTAATATGCTGAATGTTTATATATTTTATTATATTTACTTTTTATTGTAGAAGTTTCAATATTATAACCGTAGTTATTATAAAAAAGAATATTTGTGTGTAATAATGAGATGAAGAAAAAAAAGCAAGGATTGTGCCCAAATCATGAGTATATATGTGAGAAGGAGCAACGAATGATTCAGCAGACTTCTGCTCACAACAACTCATTATTTTTTCTTTTGCTCCAAACAAATAAAAATAATGGCAATAAACCCACGTTAACCTCTCTTTCACTGACCACAATTATCCAATTTGGAAACTTCCATTCATTCTCTCTCTCTCTCTAGGGTTGACCATTAGGGTTGACGAAGAAGATTTCTCCTGATATAATACATACATACATATATATATATATATAAACATGCAACTAAGTGTCTGGTGGGTGATTGTTGTATTGGGACGACTCAAATCCATTTGGTGGGTTCCTAAAAGGGCTTTCCTTTTTTTGGGTTCCACCACTCACTATGCAGACGCAGACGCAGAGACTCTTCATCTCCGTCGTGATTTTCCTCGGCGTCGCTTCATTCATTTCATGTTTGACCGCCGAATTCAAGAAATCAAAGGTTTTGTTCAATTTCCTTTAGTCAAACTAAACAAGTATCTGAATCATTCTTTTTTGGTAGAAGGAAGATGTAAGATGGGACGGAGACACAAACTGTTATATCCCTGAAAGCCAAGCCTTTGGACTAGGAACAGCAGCTGTTCTCTGTCTTGGCCTCGCCCAGATTCTAGGCAACCTTGTCATGTACCATAATCATCGGACCATACATAAGAAAGGAGATGGTTCTAAGGTTGCTAATCTTACTCACCGTTCTGTTCTACTTCTTCTGTCTTGGTAATTACTCTCTCTCTCTCTCTCTCTCTCTCTCTCTCTCTCTCTCTCTCTCTCTCTCTCTCTCTCTCTCTCTCTCTCTCTCTCTCTCTCTCTGCCTAATATTCAAACAAGAACTCACCTCTATGGTGGCAGGGTGAGCTTTGTGGTAGTGGTTCTGCTTCTGAGCACTGCAACGAGCATGAACAGAACACAGGCATACAGAAAAGGATGGCTAGAGCAGGAGTGTTACCTAGTCAAAGACGGAGTCTACGCAGGCTCAGGCTGTCTCGTCCTGCTCGCTTTAAGCACCTTGATAGTAGCGGCCGCCAAGACTAAAGAGAAGAAACTAATAGAGCAAGTCAAAGAAGCACACGATAACATCACACAAACCCAGAACCAAATACCACGGAATAAGTCAGAAACAGTAATATCGATCGTGGAAGAAGCAAACTCAATCGCGGATATAAGCAGGATATGAAAAAGAATCCCACCAACAAACAAACATGATAGGTTACAAAACAAACAACTGTATCTAAATACCAAATTTTTAACACCCAAGAAAAAAAAAGAGAACAGAAAAAGGGTTGAAATTGTCCTTCCAGTCTTACCATTCATTTGAATGGAAAAAGCCACACTGAAAAGGATGTGTGACCCACCAACCATTGTGGTTATATAAAGATTCCATTCCAATAAGTGGGCAAATACTTTCAACTTGTGTATAAAAATATAATAACACCATATGCTATTTTCCAACTCAACTTGTATCTATACCACAGTAGGGTTCCCCTTCTAAAAATTTAGACCAAAAGTAAACCTTTCTTTCTCCCTGTTTCAACAAAGAGGCTAAAGTATTTACACCAAAGACAAAATTCATGACCATGTTCCTCAGCACTAGGACATTAAAATTTCCACTATATACTGAGGTATCCGAGTATCATCAACCTAACTTAGTGAAAGATGATAGATTAAAACTGACCCTAAAGTGAACCTTATTTGATAATTATCCAATAAAACATAAGTTAGTTCAGACGAGAAATCTAAAAAAACGCATCAAGCTATCAAAGAGCGACGACAAACCCAAGAAAATAAGTTTGGAATATGGTATCTGTACTGAACAAATGGGAAAGAGGCTAGCTCATTAGACAAAAAAAAAAGGAACATGAACTTGCCATGATATGCCAAAATACCAGTTTCAAAATCTTGACATATGGTAACCCTAAAAACATTTACCCTGAAACCGATTTATGAGGAAAGTAAAGATCAAGCATTGTGACTTGAAAGAGCCAAGAAGGCACGAGACTAACCAACAACCCTAGAAATACGCCATTGAGGAACACATACAGTAGCGGGTCAGAAATATGAGTCTTTGACATGGCCCCTTCCACCATAATAGCCATAACCTGAACCCGAGTTATATCCACCACTGTAATTGGACTGCGCAGTAAGATATCCTCCGTCGCCTGGTTGAAGCTGAGGCCTGCCTTGAAAATTACCAAACGCCTGAAAACATGAAGATAATAAATGTCGATAAAAAAAAACCCTGACAAAGGATGATGTTCACTACTTTAAGCTTGGATAACAAATTTTAAAATTATGGTTGATGATTACATATGGTGAAACAAACCTCAGTATCTTGCCTCATCCGACCAGAAAAGTGAGGGTGCCCATTTCTCGAGACACGATTAAGCGTATTGCGGGAGATCGTGTCAAAGAAATCATCCTTATTATAAGCAGGCTGCAACAAGATACCAATGTTAACCCGTGCTACGAAAATCTAAAATCATATTACGGGCATAATATTGTCAGCAACTTTAAGTTTTGACGCTAAAAGCCAAGGAAGATGCTAAGAAAGAACTCAAAACTTGTGTAAGTCAGAAAACATAAAGGCATACAATCATATATACCTTTGCCTTCCCTTCTGAGCTTGACATAACAGCAGTTTCTTCAACTGTTTGATTCCCTTGCTTATTTTTCCCGAGAAAACCCCACACTTCATCCTTCTTGAATCTTTCATTCATCGCCTCAAAATCAAATTCTTCTGTGAACTGTACGCTAGAACTAGGATTCCGAGACTGAAAAAGATTTACGGAAAAAATGAGACTAGTCAATTACCGATGACATATCTAAAGCGTGCAAAGAATAATTGCAACTCTTTTGAAGATAAAGCATGAAGATACTGGCTACATGAGCATGAAGGACTACATAACATAACAGGAACAATGATGATAATTTCTTACAAAGAATACGCACAGAAAAGAAGAATGACATTTGCTTTCTTCTACTGATGGCTTCCAAGAGAACCGTGGAAAATAACACACTAGTTCAACAAAACTTTAATATAGGCATACACATGATAATAAAGGACCATGATAGGCCATGCAAATGCAGTGATAATTGTGAGAAAAATAAACAAACTATAAACACATGCTGAACAGAAATTGGAAGGGGAAGTAATGGTGCTTCATTAACAGACCTGATGAGCTGAAACTGGAAGGGGAAGTAATGGAGCTGAACTTTGGGACAGCACATCCACTGATATTGGTTTCGATGCAGCAGCCATGTCTCCACCGGCGCTCACAATTTGCCTAGGGATAAATGACTGCTCTCTGGATTGGAGTAACTGCTCTGTCCCTAAGAACTGGTGTGAAGCAAATGGACTTGAATTGACAGAAGCCAGATTGGGAGTGACACCGGATACCTCATACGATGTGGGCTGGCTAAATGCAGAGTCATATTTACCAACAAACTGTGAACCAGCGGGGAAACCACCCTGAATAGATGCAGGATATGGTGACAGACTGTTAGGGGCAGCGAATTGTGGCTGAGCAAAGGGCGACGAATTAAAGTATGGTGGGTTGGCAGGAAGGTCAGATGCACGTGTAACAGGATGTGACATATCATTGACGATGCCCATAATAGAAGAGGAATCAAGATCTGTTTCATGCAATTGATTGTGCATCATTGTGGGCGATAAAACTGGTTTGGGCATCATAGGAAGAGAACCACTGGCTGGAGCTGCTATGTGTCCTTGCATGAATGTATGCATTGGCATAGAAGATACAAAATCAGTTTGAGTAGCTTGAAAATTATTTGCCGTTGGTGATGATTCTGTCAGACCACTAGCATCAGCTGATAACGAAGGCGAGAAGCTTAAAGGTACTGGTAAATGTTGTGTAGCAGGATAAGGTTTACTGGTCACAGCAGGTGTATCCATCCACTCTGCCGTTTTAGCCGAACTGTAAGTGTTATCAGAACCAGGAACCGAAGATATCATGGCTGGATTAGAATGGGAGGACTGCAAACACAGCAAAGAAGACAAATATAAAGCCAAAACTGAAGTTCATGAAAATTTCTATTAATCAGAAAATCGCTAATCTTCCACTCTCTGAATGCTATTACTACCTGGTTGATGCCTGGGTCACTCGGAATCTCCTGTGTAGACTGAGCAGATGAAGGGGATTTTACTTGCAGATCCTGGAAATTCCATACAATAAACCAAATTTGAAATACGATGCATCTAGCCTTCTAATTAACTTCAAAATTTATTCAATACAATAAAAACACCGTTTCATAATCCATATTTGAAATACGATGCATCTAGCCTTCTAATTAACTTCAAAATTTATTCAATACAATAAAAACACCATTTCAAAAAATTGGTACTGATGAACAGGATAATATTGTCATGCATTTAAACTCTAGCAGCGCTCCCAGTAATATTTTAGGAAATCCAATAAAATATGAACAGAAAGTGAAGTATAGAAATATGAAAGGTGAGAATGCTAACCTTAATGTCATTTCCACGAAAAAGAATGTACTCATACACCTTATCACTGGGTGGAATTTCAGGACCATCTTTCTTCCTCCCTTCTGTCCCAAATGATCTTACTGGACATTGATAAAGAGAGAAAACCCATGACTATGATTATCAACTTAATTTGCAATCCAAAGTTTACCCATGGGAATCGTAAAATATCAATGTCGTTCTGAGAAAATAGTTAAAGAGCAATTACATGAAACTACTCGAATACACATTTATATAGCAAATTCAAAAAACTGGAATTGAAAAATATATAAAGAAACGAAAGAAGTGAAAACTTAAAAAAGCAACATAAATACAACAATATGCCACCATAACAACATCGACTACCAACAGTGAAACCCTAATCCGCAAACAGAAAAAAAGCCTATTCTCACAAACCTACACAAACCCAAAGATTAAAGTCCGATAAGCTAACGAGAACCGGATTGTAAAACCGTACCGTTCTTGAGACCAAGCGTGGAATCCTTAGGGTTGAGATAGTAAAGAACGCCTTCATATCGGATCTCGTACTTGGATACCAGACTGATGAAGCTCCCAATGTACGACTCGCCGGCGCTGCTTTCCGCCACCGGAGATGATGGCAACGCCGCCGACGACGACGCCGGGGAAGAAGATGACGAGTGGAGACTCTCGCTCGTCATATTCTTCAACGTTCTTGGAGGAATTCTTCAGTAGAATCTAGTGTCGGAAAAATGGACAAAGGCACGACTCCGGAGGGAGCGGTTAATCTGGAATTGCTAGGGTTGTCTCTCTCTCTCTCTCTCTCTTTCTCTCTCTCTCTCTCTGATTCTTTCTTTTTGGCTCTGCGTCAGTATTTTACCTTCTCTCTCCGCCGTATTTATACGAGGGAGATCTGCGTGCCGTTGAACCATCGCGGGCTATTTTTTGGGCCTTATCTGAAGGCCCTCATGTTTTACACTTTTTAATTATCAATAATTATTTCCTTGTTATTTTTTTACATTTTCACAACATTACATAAAGACGGTTAAAATCCATATAAAAAATAATTTTCGAAATTGAATGAGTGTAAATAAATAATTTCATAAATTATTATATTTACATAATAAATCATAACTTTTAAATTATAGAAGGAAACGAATGGTTTTATTCTTAAGAATGAAAGAAAACGTTTTAATTTAACGATTTAAATATATTAATTTGAATTATATCACAATTTTAAAGCTTAATATAAAATTATAAAAATCACATACTTATTTTTTAAAAGTTTGCATATAATTGCAATTTATATTTTTTTCTTTTCCCATATATTATATTTCCGGCGGGAAATTATCTAATCCACAAATACAAATACAAAATAAAAATTACAAATGGGCTTTATGGGCTTCGGCCCATTAATTATTAGGCCTCTATAATCTTTTAGTTGCAAGCGTCCGTATGCATATTCTCAAGTTCGCCTAGAAAACTTTCCCTCCACCATTTTCATCACCTTTCTCAAATTTGAATTTTCTCGCCATTTTCCCAGATTTTCCTACTATCTTCTCTGTCACAGAAGAAATTTCTGGCTGCGTTAATCTCTTCTTCGGTTGGATGGAGCAAGTGGGTCAAGCGACGGTGATTCCCGGTTCAAGACAATCGGATCTGAAGAAATCCTTCAAGCTCGCCGTTCGTTCTCTTCTCACCGCCTGCTCCAGACAGGTATTTTACCGGTATAGTTAAGTAACCATGCGCTGCATAGGGAGTTTTACGAAATTTTGGTTGTGTTAATTTTCATCGAGATTTAAAAAAATGTCGATTCAACTGAGGTTTTAGGGTTCAGTTGCGAAAATTTGGTAAATAGGATTCTGAATGTTCATGGATTTGATTCATTTTTAAGGAGTATTCGTATATCAGTTTAACTATTGGCCGTGCAGTAGTTTTTCGTAGTAGACCAAGGATAAGCCTAGTTGTTTCCTCGAGGGATAAAGATTCCTTTCTTCTCCTTATTCCATCTCTGTCAATATTTGCTGAGCTTTTCCTCCATCTGATCATCAAGGAATTCATTGAGGTGCTCTCGAAGTTTAATGGATCTGAGCAAGACCGTCTTTATCGGCTATATATTCAGGTATCTTACTCATTCATGTTCCATTTTTTAGCGATTATCATCATATGCACTTAAACCCCAAATTCCTTTGAACCAATGACGTACATGTAGGCTAGCCCATATATGTGTTATGAATAATTTGTCATGTATCATCTGGATTACTGATATCACTGATCGTTAAGTTTCTTTCAAATTATCTTTCGTTGTTACATTCTTTGCCTTTGCATCCCCATTCTTCTATATATCTTTACCTTGAAGCTTATATCTTTCTCCCACATGTTTTCAGGTCATTGCATCTTTGCATCATAGCATAGAGGTAATGTCATTTTTAACACCAGTAATTGTCTGATTACAGTAATATTAGTTGTACTATTAACTACGAAGTTTATCAGATACACGTATAATCCTGAATGGCTGAAATTGTAATCTTCTTTTCCATTGAAACAGGATGAATTTGAGTCATTATGCCATGAAACTCAGGTACTGACATTTTACTAAATCACTCATTTACTAGTTACGGATCCTATGGTACTCGTATATTGTTCTAAAGCCTCCTCTTCGCGATTACTTCATTACATTATGGCCAGTCCATAAAAAAAAGTTCTTTTTTACACAGGTCGGAGCTGTTCTTGATACAGTAGAGCAATTTGTTGAAGAACAAAGTTTGGATCCTTTGTTTTCAGATAAGTAGGTACCTATAAGTGATGCATTACTATCATTCAAATCCTGATTGTTTTATAGTATCTCATTTCCCATTATAACATGTATTAGCTTTATTTTTTCTTTTTTTCCTGACTACTCTTCTCAATGATCCTAGGACGAATGTGATGGACATAACCAACGATTTATCAACTGCTAAGAAGCGTGAGATCGAACGTTTGACAGATTTACTTCAAAGGGTGAAAATTACTGCCAAGAGTTGAAACTTACAATCAAATTTGAATCTCATATCGTTTTTCATTTGCCCCACTTGTAGGCTGAAGAACAGAATCGTCTAATGGAAGCTCGAGTCAATCTACTTACGAAACAAAAACAAGAGTTCTCAGGCACATATGACGCCGTTAAGAAGGTACGATAATTGGTTTTAACTTTTAAAATTTTGGTGGTTAGGCATAGTTAGTAATATTATGGTGTTTAAAGCGTTCTCAAAATGAAAAATCTGTGCAGCTGAAAAGAGGAATTCTAGGTTACTTCACAAAGCAATGATGGGCTTTCCTCTTAATCTAGTTTCAGACAATGTAGTTTTAAGCTCTTTTACTTCACTTTCATGTCTATGTTATATCATATCAATCAAAATATATTGTCATGTTACACATGTTATTAAAACATGGTTTTATATATATATTATGTTATGATAAGTTGTCCTAAATCGTCTAGTAAACGAACTTTGTATTCATATATATGATATTGGGCAAACCTAAACTCTTGAGCTAGTTTTTGGTATTAGTTAGGCCAAGTCCATATTTAACATAATATCGAGTAAATCTATATTTTAGATTGATCTAAACACATTTGACATATTATCATTTTGCGATTTGATATTCCTAGATTGGTTTAGTGTTCATACCGGCACATTGATTTGCCTTTTGCCTAAATTTTGAGATCCGGTTATGCTCTTCCAAACTAGACATTCTTTTTGTTCTATTGAAATTCATTTTCTTTTTTCAATTTCGATTTTGGCCCTCTATAAATTTGAGTTGGACTATATAATTCAATTCGTTGGGTAGACAAATGTGAAAATTACTAACAAATTACTCCTAACTTTGTTAGATATCTACGAAATCCGTGCTTCTTATTTAAATAAATATCTTATAAATTGTAATAAAATAATATATTGTCATGAGATATAAAAAGAAGAAGAAGAAGAAAATCGTGACTTTTCGTCATAACCAAAAGATGAATTGGAAGTGATGTTCATCTTCATGAGAGGAATGCTTTGATTAGTTTTAGTCCGTACACATTCATAATGGATGACTATGAGGGACTTCAACAAACAATCATTGTGATTTTTGTACTCTCTCTACCGACCGTATGATTTCCCACTCTTTTATATTTTTTATAAATAATTTAATAATTTATTTATATTTTACAATATTACGATAAAGGCAGAATGTACCATTACAAACTAATACATTATAATTGTAAAGTGTTTTTCTGAAAAATTAATTTTTTTAAAGGTTTTTTCCAACCTCTTTTTGTGTCGCGGATGTCATGGAGATGTTGATTAGTTTTATAAACCGGCATATATTTTATTTTAAAATTTGTTTTTCTTCGTAAATAACAGTTATCTTTCATATTCGTTACGTTATAAACTTTTATGTGCCTGAAAAAAGTATACACATTTTCGGATATTAATAATAGAATTAATCTTAAAAAACTCCCATTAAATAATCGGATGTATATATATACATATATATCTTTAGTATATATAAAACAGAAATTCGAGTGAACAATATTGGTCATGAACAGTGTTCTAAAAATCCCGTCTAGGTGCCGTCTAGGCCCCGTCTAGGCGCTAGGTGTTCCCTTACCGCCCGATTAATTTCTAGGCAGTCCTTTTTTTTAAAAAAAAAAATTGACGTCAAAACGACGTCGTTTTGGTACTTAAAGAAAAAAACTAACAATGACATATATCCATACGTTTATCTTTTATCGACTTTCTTATTGTCATTTCATTTGTCTTCTTCTATCTATTGCATAGTTTATTGTCTTCATCTAAATCTTTCGTCCTTACATTCGTATCTCATTCTCGTCTTTGCCTTCATCCTTTTTTTATCTTCTCTCATATGTTGTTATCGTCTTCATCTTTTGTCATTGCCTTCATTTCTCATCTTCATATTTGTTTCATCTCCACCCTTGGCTTCATCTCTCGCATGCACCCTCGCCTTTACCCTTGTCTTGGTTAAACATCATCCTCACTCGACAACCATTTTCTATATTTTGTTTGTTTTATATTGTTTATCATTGTAAGTTTGATATTGTGAATTTGATACTTGTAAATATTTTTTTATAAATACTAAACTGTATATATTTATATGTTTTTTCATAAAATTAAGTATTTATAAATATTTGGAATTAAATATTTATATTATAATTACATTAAATAAAAATAAAATATATATATTCGCTTAGCCCGTCTAGACACCGTCTTGATCCCGCCTAGACGCTCTGGACGTTAGGCGCTGGATGTCCGCCCGTCTAGCGCCTAGCGCTTTCTTGAACCTTGGTCATGAATTGGCACTGTATATATATATATATCTATATATTATTTTTATGATAGTGTCTTTATGACACGTGTAACATATTAGTATATATATCTATATAATATCTTTATGAATAGTATTTTTATGACACGTGTAATCTACTAGTACATATATACGCGCTATTATCTAGATATTTGTATGGAATTGTATAAGTTTTACCTTTTAACACATCAAAATAAAATGTTGTATGATATATTTGCATGTATGATATATTGTACCGAAATCCAAGAAATTACTCAACCATCATAAATTTTATTGTTTTATGTAATTTATAAACGATACCTTGACTAAGAAATTTCAAACAGACAAATGAACATAAAAATATAAACAATTTAAATAAAATATTATCTCTCAATGCATTAATAGTTTTTGAAGAACTACTAACAACAAAAATATGAATACGATAAAAGATATTCCAAATTTTAATATTCAGTTTAAAATGAATATTTACAATAATCAATCCATATTTCAAATGAACATATAATATTAAACTATAAAATTTATTTTAAAAGCATATCTATATTTTTTTAAAACATAAATTTCGGGTATATTATGGAATGAAGGATGAAATTTTATTTTAACATTCTATTTTTAAGAAAATTTAAAAAATGATTAAACAACCTAATCAAAACAACTAAATGTTTTTCTAAAATTACGATTCATTTATTATATATAAAAGGAAAAACAGCCTATTCCTCCTTTGATTTTCATGCTTTAATTCTATTCCCCCTCGATTTTGACCATCGTCTTATTCTCCTCTCGATTTTCAGTTTCAGCCTATTTCCCCCTCGATTATCATTTTTAGTCCTATTCCCCTCTCGATTTTGATCTCATCCTATTTCCCCCTCAATTATCACAAATCTGCCTAAAACCCCCTCCGATTTTGACCACATTTTTATTTTAATTTTGATCCAATTTTGACCCATTTTTTATTTTAATTTTGACCCAATTTTGATTTTAATTTTAATTTTGATTTTAATTTTAATTTTAATAATAATAAATTATTATCTCAATTTTGACTTGATTTAATCCTGATTAATCCAAATTAAGTATAAATTGAAAATCCGATTTAATCCGAATTAAGTTAAATTGAGTCAAAACTATGTCAAAATTGATTTTAATTTTGACCAAATTTTAATTTTAGTTTTGATTCAAACATAACTCAATTTTGACTTGATTTAATCCAAAATATTGGTTCCATCACCTCGGAGTGTTGTATAAGATTTTATTGGATATTTATTTATGCTTCGATGGTTAACGGTAGGATTTATATGTTACGAATAACTTGATTTATTAAAATTAAAATTAAAATCAAAATTAAAATTAAAATCAAAATCAAAATTAAAATCAAAATTAAAATCAAAATTGGGTCAAAATTAAAATCAAAATTGGATCAAAATTGAAATCAAAATTTGGTCAAAATTGGATCAAAATCGGATGGGGTTTTAGGCAGATTTTTGATAATTGAGGGGGGAATAGGATGAGGTCACAATCGAGAGAGAATAGGACTAAAACATGATAATCGAGGGGGAAATAAGCTGAAATTGAAAATCGAGAGAGAAATAGGATGAGGGTCAAAATCGAGGGGGAAATAGAACTAAAGCATGAAAATCAAGGGGGGAATAGGCTGTTTTTCCAATATAAAAACAAAAACAAACATAGAAAATGATGGTTTCAAGTCACTTTCAATATCTAATCAACACTCTAACAAAACCAAGTCATTTCCTACGATGCAATGACAATAACGTGGGATTATATTCGGAAAATGTTTGACACTTAATACTAATGCAACATATATACATCGTAAAATAATAATAATAATAATAATAATAATAATAATAATAATAATAATAATAATAATAATAATAATAACGATAATAATAGAGAATCTCTCTAATCTCGTGATGGAAATATTTCATGTGTATTACGTGTAATTGAGTGGCGAGGATAACTCCTAGTTTTTTTAGAGACAATGTCAAATATAGCGTTATTTTTAGCCGTATATTATTTCTACTTTGTTTTTTTATTTTTTACTTTTCGGTGGTAATTATTTTAACAATTGAAAAATAAAAAGTTACGAATTGATTTGACAAAGGATAATAATAACAATAATAATTTTCGGAAATTAATAACTAAGCTATTATTGTGGCAAAAAAAATAAATACCGGAACTATCACTAAAAAATAATTGATATATCATTAACTTTATTAAAATTTACATCATTTTCATGTAAACTAATTAAACTTCAAGTAATTTATAGTTACAATTCCATTCTTCAAATATGAAAACATGATATGCTATATTTGATTTTCACCGTATATTAGTTTTTGTATTTCTTACATCATTTAATCTCGATAACATGTGCTTGGTCAAAAAGATTTATTCAAAAATTAAAACTATATATACTAAAGTTAAACAATATTATCAAAGTCATTAATTATTTTTACATTGTTTTATGAACAAATCTTATTGACGATCTCAGACCATTACGAACAAACAAATGATAATCTTTTAAAATTTAAGTACAATAAGTGGCGTTAAGAAAAAAGGATTTGCTACAATAAGGGATTCATTTATTTATTGGAATTAATTTGGAATAATGGGATACAGCCAATTAGTCAAATAATATAAAAACATATGCCAGTCTGTTATTCTTCATGCCTGCTAAATTTTGTAATATTATTACTTTCTGCAACAATCAATGTAATGAAAATGGGCCACGTATTGATCTTAAAAAAGTATAATTTAATTAAATAAACTTAATCAAATAGATTTTGCTTTCGAGTTTCAATTTGTTTTATTTGTAAGTCAAAAGGACAATGCCCCTGTCTTGATGCCAGTGCATTACCAGTGAAAAAATGTTAAAATTTTATTAATAAATAATTATTCAACTCTGAAAAATTAGGGAAGAATTTAACACATATGGTTTATTTCCACTAAAAAAACATTTTTAACTATAAAGAATATATATATATATATAACACAATGAAACACAACTAAATTATATTATAATAAAATTTAATAATTTTATTACTAAAAAAATTATTCACATGCTTTTAAAAATATTGATTTTATTTCCCGCAAAAAACCATTCTCTTATTATAAAAAATTATACAATAGTGAAATGTGAAATGAAATGTAGATATAATGGAGAGGACCAGCTTAGTTCGGAATAAACTAGTAAAATAAAATATTGGTTCTATATATGAATTCAATAAAAATAGGATCGTAGTTTATAATTGTTATTTCAGGAAGATTGAGATAATTAAAGAAGTTTGAATTCAAATTGAGGAGGACCGGAAGGAGTCAACGAGAAGACTAAGGAGGAGAAGGAAGAGTCAAAGTGAATCGAGCGGATTCAATGCTGAAGAGAGTTCAACATGACGACGCGATTGAAGAACCGCGGGAGTGGTTGCTGAGCCGAGCGGAAGGCAGATAAGTTGACCTGGAAATCAAAAACAATGTTAACGAATCTGAGGAGTATCATCGGAGTACACGAAACAGAGAAAGAGAGAGTTCTAAGGTTTAGGTGTACTTAATTGGATACTGTACTGAGTAAAAAAACAGTTGAGGTTGTATTTACGTCTAACTCAGGAGGAGTTATCCGTGGAGGTCTTTAGTACATTGTATAAACTGGCAAGTGTACTTAAAGATTGACAAGTAAATAAACGAATACTGTTTGATATTTTCTGATCTCTTTGGTTATTGGTTTAACTGTCATCTTCTACAAGTTTTCAATTGGTATTAGAGCATGTAACCATCATTTAGAGTAAATCTAAAATGAGAGCAAGCATACGAGGAATTGACGAAGATGCTTGAAGTGCAGTTAAAAACGGATGGACACCACCAACTGTTATCGACGAAAATGGAAAAAAAATGGAAAAGCCATCAGATCAGTGGACACCTAGTGAAAAAGGAGCTCAACATTCAATGCAAAAGCCCTGACAGCTATCACTACAAGAAATTCACGGATTAGGGTCTGAAGAATCAGTCCCTAATCCGTCCGGAAACGCATTTAGGGACTGATTAGGGACTGGCTGGTGCCGTCCGCAAACGTGCGTCGGCACTCAGTTCCAGTCCGCAAACCGTCCGCAATTTCGCACGTAAGGAGTAGTCCGCAAACCGTCGCCAAATTCCGGACTAACGACTGCCGTCCGGAATTTTTCTCGATGGCTGACCTCCGTCCGGAATTTTTTCAATTTCCCGACGGTGAGGAGTCGTCGGAAAAAATTCTGGACGGAGGTCAGCCGTCGGGAAATTTTCGGACGACAGCCATCCGTCCGGATTTTTTTTTAAAAATAAAAATAAATTTTAAAAAAAACTGAAATTAAATAAAAACATTTATACAATAATATTTAAATTGTCTGTTTACAAATGAGTAGATGGTAATTGGGAATCATTATCGTCGTTAGCATCGTTGTCTCCGGCCGTATCCCAATTGATAAAAGGCATGTGTGCCTTCATCATCCTGAGCCACTGCTCACGTTCTCTTCTTGATTGTTCTACTTCTCTTTGCAGAGCGCTGACATGTGAGTTTTGTTGTTCTAGTTGAGCTTTCATCTCCGAGATTGTATTTTGTAATTCCTCGTTTGCGACCTTTTCATTGCCTTTGGAGGAACTCACATGTTTTGATGACATTCTTCCAAGACCAAATAGTCGCCCTTTGTACGGCGTTACGTGCTACAAAAAATATTAACAATTAATTCAAATTATTAATAAAAAATTATTGTAAAAATGTATTAAATTTACCTCGAAATACATCTCGTTGTATTCTTCTTGAGAAAGAGTCGGTTGCGTCCCATCTTCTCTTGGCGGGATTTGGGACACTCGTTGCGATGCCATGTTATCAACATCGTCGTGAATTTGTTTTGCCCTGGCATCTACCCACGAACCGTCGGATTTTTTCTTGTGTGTACGTTCTAACAATTCCACGTACGACGGTTCACATCCTTTCTCTTTCCTCTAAAACAAATTTGATGTTTTACGTATTAAACAAATGTCACTCCTAGTAAAACTTAAAAAAATTTTAAATCTTACCATATCTTCGAAAACCTCCGCGAAAGAGCGGGAACCAGCAGTATGTGCACTAGGACCATATCCCGATCTGTCAGAACGACGAGATCGACTAGCGTGTTCACTTCGTTGCTTAAACTGAGGAGAGTCCCAATGGGCAAGCAACTGCCCCCAGACATCATCAGGGATCCAAGTGGGTTTGACATTGGTGTTCTCCCAGTCTTTTCTCGTTTCTTATAAAAGATTTTTCAATCGCTCTCCCGCATGCTTTTGAAATTCGGACTTTACTAGTCCGGTTATTGTAGGATCCCAATAAAATTTTTGCTGAATATTATAAAATAATTATGTATTTAAATATTATTTTAAGTTTAAAACGGAGGTTCGTGATGCATCATCGGCTCGACCGACGGTGGCATCTGCTGGTAGAATGGATACGGTGGCATATATTGCGCAGATCCAGTGTGAAATAAATTTGGATTCATAAAATCCGAATATACTGGATCCGATGATTGTCTCTGATATTGTGGTCCATTAGCGCTTTCTTCGGATGTTGAGCGGTTTCTATTATTACCGTCTCTTCCAGCACGACGTGACATACTAAAATTTTAATTTAAAAGTAATTATTATATTAAAAAATTTTATTGTTACTTAAAGTTAGCAAAAGTAACTTAAGTTAGCAAAAGTAACTTAAATAAAAATTTTTATTTTTATTGTAATTTAAAATGAGCATTGTCACACGTGAGATTAGCAAAAGCTTCAAGTTATAATTAATTAACATTATTAAGGATTTTCTCCGTAAACCAATTCACATTAAAAAATACATTACTTTATAGTTCCTTTGTTGGCTAGATAAATTATATTTTTATAGTTCCTATAAGTATTAAACTACCTATCACAAGAAAATCAATATTATATTTTACCATTTACGTATTTCCTTTCAGAGAATCTGATCAAGCTAGATGAATATTCCTACTTTACATTTCAACTTGATACATTCTTTATAGTATCTGCCTATTTCAATCCTAGAAATGCAATTAAACAAGAAATGCATGCCTAAAAAAGAAGCCGTTTCGAAACTGTCCATCTAATCATACACATAATGTATACCTAATAACACATGATACTTAAAACCTACCATGTCAATCATACTAAAATCGTATTCTCATGTCAATAACACATGATACTTAAAAATCATACCTAATAACACATACCGGCCATTCAAAAACTAAGACTCGTGTTCACACGTGAGATTAGCAAAAGCTTCAAGTTATAATTAATTAACATTATCAAGGATTTTCTTCGTAAACCAATTCACATTAAAAAATACATTAATTTATAGTTCCTTTGTTGGCTAGATAAATTATATTTTTATAGTTCCTATAAGTATTAAACTACCTATCACAAGAAAATCAATATTATATTTTACCATTTACGTATTTCCTTTCAGAGAATCTGATCAAGCTAGATGAATATTCCTACTTTACATTTCAACTTGATACATTCTTTATAGTATCTGCCTATTTCAATCCTAGAAATGCAATTAAACAAGAAATGCATGCCTAAAAAAGAAGCCGTTTCGAAACTGTCCATCTAATCATACACATAATGTATACCTAATAACACATGATACTTAAAACCTACCATGTCAATCATACACATACCGGCCATTCAAAAACTAAGACTCGTGTTTCAATCATAACCCACGACTAAAATCGTATTCTATACCTTAAATCAGTAGAGACGCGGACGAAATAGGCGGTCGGCGGTCGGAGAGACGCGGCGGCGGCGACTGACGGACGAAAGGCGGACGGACAGCGGACGAAATCGACGAAAAATGTAAGAAATTGAGCAAAAACCGGCGACGATGAGTTTGGGGGAAAGGAATTCGGTCGAATAAATAAGCATTTCCGGACGGGTGTCGCGAACCGTCCGGAAATAGCGACGGTTTACGGACTGACCAAGATTTTCGTCCGGAAATTGGCGACGGTTTACGGACTGACCAAGCAAATCGTCCGGAAATTGGCGACCGTTTCCGGACTGATGCCGAATCCGTCCCGAAATTGGCGACGATTTCCGGACTGATGCCGCATCCGTCCGGAAATAGCGACGGTTTACGGACTAGCTATGCAACCGTCTGGAAATTCCACACGCGGCTCCAGTTCAGTCCCTAAACCGTCTGGAAATTAAAACTGAAGAATGGGTTTCGATCGAGGGTCGGGTTTCGATCGAGGGTCGGGTTTCGATCGAGGGTCGGGTTTCGATCGAGGGTCGGGTTTCGATCGAGGGTCGGGTTTCGATCGAGGGTCGGGTTTCGACCGAGAGACGGGTTT
>CM071866.1:43489532-43521969 GCA_036759665.1 Gynandropsis gynandra
GGCAAATATAAGTCAACATATTAATTCGAAAATATAACATACGTGGTATCAAAAGGAAAATATTATTAGTATTAATACCTGGATATTCCAATTGCAAAATGTCTTTCAAAATCCCATAAAAATCGGGTTCGTCTGTCGATACACAATAGCTTTCACCTTTCACACATACACCATAGTTCATAGTTGACTTCAATTTTCCGTGTTCGTATGTATGAAAGTTGTAACCACGTGTAAAATACATGGGCCAACTCATAACTTTTAGAGTTGGTCCTTTAACAAGATCGCGTAGCCATAACGGGTGATTGCCAATCTCAACCTGCATTAAATGAAACAATCATCGATATAAATATGTTCTTTTAACAATAATATATATTTATCATTTACTTACATATTGTCTTATCCCTGTGGAGAAATCTCTTTCTTTAAGTTCTTGGAGTTGAGATTCATCAATATTCATATATGTATTCTTCAATACATCATCGAACATCCTGAATAATGTCAGAAACATTATTTTAATATTACAAATAAAATACGCATACGTAATTGAATCTATATATTTATAAGATATTACCTTTCAAAAGGCCGTAGATATTCACAATTGAGTAAAACATATGTATGTGCGATGTGTAGATCTCGTTGTGATAGCCATATCTCTTTCGCCTTACCAGCTGTTCGACCCACGCCGCAAAAAATATCTGGAACATCTGGTACTGGATATGAAAATGTCACACCACCATCAAAACATCTGTCTGGATTTCTACTTCGTGTTTGAACATGTGGTTCGAAGTAGTAAGAAGTGAAGAACGATATCTCCTCATTCACGTATTGTTCAACAATTGAACCCTCTGGACGAGCTTTTTGTTTGGCTTTTTTCTTCAAATGGAACATAAATCGCTCGAATGGATACATCCAACGAAATTGAACTGGACCTCCTAATGCAGCTTCGTGTGGTAGATGAACTGTCAGATGCTCCATAACATCAAAGAATGATGGTGGAAAAATCTTCTCCAAATTGCATAGTATTGTAACTATGTTACTTTTAAGTCTACGAACCACATCTACGCTTAAGTTTCTCGCACATAAATCTCGAAAAAATATGCCAATACCTGAAAATTCAAGTATATTAATTAGTTTATTTTACAATTAATATTTCTATAAATTATTAATCACTAATTATATACTATATAAAATAATCATGTTACCTCCGATTGCTTCGTGTGCATGCTTGTCCATCAATTCAGAAAAACATATAGGAAGTAGTCGTTGCATGAATACATGACAATCGTGACTTTTCATCCCTGATAACTTTCCTCCATGAATATCGACGCACCTTCCGATGTTAGATGCATAACCATCAGGAAATTTCACGTCTTCCTTCAACCAATTCAACAATTTATATTTTTCCTCATTAGACAATCTGAATATCGGGACTGGAGCTTTACCATCTCCATTTATATGTAACTCCTTCCGTGAGCAATACTCTGCGAGATCCTTCTGTGATTTAATGTTATCCTTCGTTTTTCCTGTAACATTCATTACTGTATTGATGATATTATCGAAAAAATTTTCTCTATGTGCATGACATCAAGATTGTGACGAAGCTTCAGATTTTTCCAATACGGAAGATCCCAAAATATGCTCTTCTTGTACCAATTATGGGTAATTCCATAACCATCAATTCTCGGATGATTGTTTCCTCCGCAATCTATACTCCTAGGAATACCCAAAGCGAGAAGTCGTTCATACAATATCTCTTCGCCGGTCAAAATTGGAGGAGGAGATTTCCGCACAACAATATTCCTTCTGAAATTCCTCTTGTTGCGTCGTAATGTATCATCAGAAGGAAGAAACCGGCGATGACAATCAAACCAACTCGTCTTTCGTCCATACTTCAACTGAAAAGCATCTGTTTCCTCCATGCAATATGGACAAGCCAATCGACCATGCGTTGTCCACCCAGATAGCATACCATAGGCTGGAAAATCACTTATTGTCCACATTAGAGCACCTCGTAATATAAAATTTTGCCGTCTCGAAACATCATACGCTGGAACTCCTTTCCATAATTCATTCAATTCTTCAATTAGTGGTTGAAGAAATATATCCAAACTTCTTTTCGGATGATTAGGCCCGGGAATTAATATTGTTAAGAACAAAAACTCACGCTTCATGCACATATCTGGTGGTAAATTATACGGTGTCATAATAACTGGCCACAACGAATAATTTCTCCCAGACATCCCGAATGGATTAAAACCATCAGTGCAAAGGCCTAAATAAACATTTCGACTCTCAGCTGCAAAATCAGGATATACCTTGTTAAAATGTTTCCACGCCTCACCATCTGAGGGATGACACATTTCTCCGTCAGGACTTGAATGCTCGGCATGCCATCTCATGTCGCTTGCAGTCTTCTCCGATTGATACAATCTTTTTATCCTGTCTGTAATTGGCAAATACCACATACGACGAAACGGAACCGATTTTCCATTTCTTGTCAAATAAAATCGATCTTTTCCACAAAATCGACAATTGATCAAGTCCGAAGTTTCTTTCCAGAAAATCATACAGTTTTCTTGGCAAACATCAATCTTTTGATACGGCAATAAACCCAATGATCTCATCATCTTCTTTGTTTCATAATATGACTCGACTGCATTATTATCTTCAGGCAAATAATCTCTAACTAATTGCGATATAGAATCCATGCAGTTCTGAGAAAGATTATTTTCTGTCTTCAAATTCATTAACCGTGCAGATAAAGACAACCGTGATAAACCACTTCTACAACCATCGTACAGTGGATGCCTAGCATTTTCTAACATTTCAAAAAATGTTTTTGCTTCTTCATTCGGATCTTCTTCAATATTTTCATATTCGTTTCTTTCCACGAACGCATTTTGCACCATTTCTACATAAGGGTTTTCTACATCTTGAAAAGTCTGAGACACTTCATGATTTACGATACCCCTACTAAAATTTTCCACAACATCCCTCGTTCGTGGTGCAAAATTCTCTCCATGAGATAACCAAATAAAATAATTTGGAGTAAACCCTCTTAAATAGAGATGATTCCAAACGGTTTTCTCATTAACGAATTTTTCATTTTTGCATTTTACGCATGGACAAACCAACTTACCGTTTTCTCTATAAATTTGTTGATTTGTCGCCACCGTCATAAACTGTGTAAGGCCTTCTAGAAACTCCTTCGATACACTTTGAGTTTCTGGATCAATTCTTCTATACATCCATTATCTCGAAACGAAAATATTCGATCTCGACGACGATGCCATTACAATTAGAAACGATAAAAAGATATAAAGAGAAATATATGAGATTTGTGTGTGAGAAACGGGTAGAAGAGAAGAGATTAAATAGAAAATTTTAAGACCGATTCGGGACGAATTGCGGACTGGGATGAATATTTCCCGGCGAACCGTCCCTAAGTCGTCCGTAATTCGGGACGGAATCGGGACTGAAATATTTTTCGGTTCGAAAATGTTTGAGTCCCGATTCCGTCCTGAATTCCGGACGACTTAGGGACTGACATTCGATCCCCAAATTTAGGGACGAATTCGGGACGGTTTTCTTAATCCGTCTTTAATTAGTCCATAATTCGTCCCTAAATTTGGGGACGCATATGTCAGTCCGCAAATTCAGTCCCGAAATCCGAATTTTCTTGTAGTGTATCTTTTCATCAGTAGATATAAATGAATTTAAACAGATTCAAGGGTGTGAATCTGCTAATGAGGTATGGGATACACTAGAAACTATCCATGAAGTCACAACGAATGCTAAGACAACACGTCTAGATATATTGGAATACCAATTTGAGAAGCTGGAGATGGGAGAATATGAAAGTGTAAAAGAATTCAGTGGTCGGATGAATGCAATCTCAAACGAGGTAAGTGTACTTGGACAAAACTTGGATGATAAGAAGCTTGTCAAAAAGTTATTGAGATGTTTTCCGAAGAAATTTCACGCTCAAAAGGTGGCTATAAATATGTCATTAAACACGGATACAACTAGTTTCAATGAAATAGTTGGAATCCTGACAGCTTATGAACTGGAAATGCAGCTGGAGCAAGGGGATATTGCCAAAGATGGTAGCAAGGGAGTTGTACTACAAGCTGTTTCAGAAAATACCAGGTTGGACAATATTGAAAAAAACATTGTGTTATTGACCAGAAAATTTGGAAAATTCATGAAGAGAAGGTCAGGAATGAAGAAACTATCAACCGAAGATGTTGGATTCAGAAAAGAGAACAAATCTGGTTCTCAATGTCATGAGTGCAAAGGTTTTGGTCATTTTAAATCAGATTGCCCTATCATCACAAAAAGGAAAAATGTTTTGAAAAAGCTCAGAGAAACACAGTGTTTTAAATGCAAGGGATTTGGTCACACAAAGAACGAATGTGCTGTTAATAATCTGGTGAAAGGAAAATCACTAATCATGCTTGGTGAATCCAGTTCTGAATCTGGAGAAGAGTCAGAAGAAGAACAGTCAAGTTTTGTTGCTTTCATTGGCATTATTGATGAGGACGATAAAGCAAGTGAAAAAGATCAACTTGAAGAAGAAGATGAAGTTGATGTAGAGATGATATACAATGAGTGGATCAAGCTGGGAAAGTTGAATGTTCAAGTGATGAAAGAAAATGAGATTTTGGAAACTCAGATTCAGAGCATGGAGAAAGAGGTACTTTCTAAAGAAGAGGAAGTGCACTTTGTTAAAAGGCAGCTAGAAGAGACAAACAAATAACTGAAGATGCTGTCAAATGGAACTGACAAATTGGATCACCTGCTTTCGATTGGAAAAATGAAAGGTGACAATCATGGAATCGGTTATGTTGGAAATACAAGCAAAACAGAAAACAAGTTTGTCTCTGGAAGAGATCTGAAAGAAAGTATGAAATGGAAAGAAAGACAGCCGACTTATAGCGGTCCAAAGAACGGCCAGAACAAGCAAAGTTTTGACAGAAAAAGAAATTGAAATGCTCACGTTGTTGACTACAGACATATAGAACAATATCGTAAATCCTACCATCACTACAATCAGAGAAGAAGTATGTCAACACCGAACCAAGGACATCACAATTGGAAAACATATTATGGTAAGAACAGAAGGATGAAATCTGTTGTCTGTTACTTCTGTAGAATTAAAGGTCATAAGCAACGTACGTGCTACAAGAAACACAGGTATGATGCAGGTAAGTCCTCAAATGTAAAACAAATCTGGGTAAGGAAAAGTGAATTATATTGCAATGTTGCCTACATTTCTGCCCAAAAAGAAAAGACAAATTCCTGGTACTTTGACAGTGGATGCTCAAGACACATGACAGGTAATAAAGAACTACTCTCAAATTTTGTTGAAATAAAGAATGCAAAGAGTGTAGTGTTTGGAGACAGGAACAAAGGAAAAATTCTTGACAGAGGAGATTTCAATTCACCTGGACAACCAGCATTGACAAATGTCCAATTTGTTGCGGGTCTAACGGCTAACTTGATTAGCATCAGCCAACTTTGTGACAGTCATCACCAGGTTAAGTTTACTAAAAAAGAATGTTCAGTGCTGAATTCTGAAAATAAATGTGTGCTTACAGGATCACGATCTTCAAACAACTGTTACGTGTGGACTGAAGAGAAAATGTGCCTTAAAGCAACATACGATGTGTTATCACTGTGGCATCAGCATCTAGGACACGTAAACTACAGATCCTTGGTGAAACTGTCCGATTTTGCAGCAGTAAGAGGTATACCTAAGCTAAAGTTAGAAAAATCAGAAACGTGTAAACCTTGTCAGCTAGGTAAACAAATCAAAGTTCATCACAAGCGAATGCCCGAAGTAAAGACATAAAGAATCTTGGAACTGGTACACATGGATTTAATGGGTCCAATGAGAACAGAGAGTTTCAGAGGAAAAAGATATATCTTTTTCATCATAGATGATTTTTCTCGATACACTTGGGTAAAATTTCTGAGAGAAAAATCTGAAACGTTTGAGCTGTTTCATTTTCTATTTCTTCAATTGAAAAATACTAAAGGTTGCATTGAGCGAATCAGGAGCGATCATGGAAAAGAATTTGAGAATGACATATTTAACAAATTTTGTCAAAAGCATGGTATCATTCACGAATTCTCAGCACCTAAGACACCGCAGCAAAACGGAGTTGTTGAAAGGAAGAATAGGACATTGCAAGAAATGGCTCGAGCAATGTTGCTTGGAAAATCCATATCTACCAGGTTCTGGGCAGAAGCGGTAAACACAGCATGTTATATCATTAATCGCGTATATCTTTGTCCAGGTATGTCGAATGCCTTGGTAAGTTTGACGCAAAAAGTGATGAGGGAATTTTTCTCGGTTATGGATATAACACAACTGCTTTTCGAATTTTCAACTTACGAACAAGGAAAGTTATTGAATCAGTAATTGTTGTGTTTGATGAGGATCATTCAACTGACAGTGTTATTTTTCCTTTTTCGTCAGAAACTGTACAAGAACAAACAGACACAACTCATGAACATTTAAGTGCACCTGCTGACCATTACACAATTGAAAGTGAAACAGATGGAGATGCTTCGGAAGGTGAGAGTCCTCGAACCAATATGGAGCAAATAACGGTACATAAAATCATTCTATAGAGGATGCTATTGATAATCTTGAGGATGGAATACACACACGTAATAAACCACGAATAAACTATCATGACATGGTAAAATTTGCGTGTTTTACCTCACAAATAGAACCAAAGTGTGTTCGTGATGCGTTAGACGATGAGTCCTGGATCAAAGCTATGCATGAGGAATTAGAACAATTTGTTCGAAATTATGTTTGGATTTTAGTTCCTAGACCAATGCACCTGAATGTGATAGACACGAAATGGGTGTTTAAAAACAAAACAAACAAGCAAGGTGAGATTGTCCGGAATAAAGCGAGATTAGTCGCACAAGGTTATACTCAAGTAGAAGGAGTGGACTTCGATGAAACTTTTGTTCCAATGGCTAGACTAGAATCAATTCGTCTATTGCTTGGCGTTGCGTATTTATTTGGCTTTAAATTGTTTCAGATGGATGTGAAGAGCACATTTCTCAATGGAATAATTCAAGAAAAAGTATATGTAGAACAGCCAAAAAGATTTGAAGATCCACATAATCCAGAACATGTTTACAAGCTTAAGAATGCCCTGTACGGACTAAAACAAGCACCTCGTGCTTGTTATGAAAGACTCACAAGCTTTCTTGTGCAGAACGGCTACAAAAGAGGGGGAGTTGATAAATTATTGTTCGTTCATGATTGAGATGGTATTTTTTTGGTTGTACAGATATACGTTGATGACATTGTTTTTGGTTCGAAATCGCAGGAAAAAGTGAACTGGTTTGTGGAAACCATGAAGAGGGAGTTTGAAATGAGCATGTTTGGAGAACTAAGCAACTTTCTTGGTTTACAAGTCAAACAACTCGATGACGGAGTGTTCATTTCTCAAAGTAAATACGCCAGAATCTGGTAAAAAGATTTGAACTAGATCACAGTAAATCGGCAAGTACCCCCATGTCAACAACAACAAAGTTGACAAGAGATGCAGATGGTGAAGATGTTGAGGTTAAATTATAGAGAAGAATGATTGGTAGTCTTCTTTGTCTCACTGCAAGTAGATCTGATTTGTGTTTAAGTGTAGGGATTTGTGCCAGATATCAAGCTAAACCAAAGAAATCACATTTGCTTGCCGTTAAGAGAATTATCAAATACGTCAAAGGTACTGCAGAGTATGGCATATTATATTCCAAAGATACTAATTGTGAACTTGCATGTTTCAGTGATACTGATTGGGGAGGAAATGCGGATGATCGTAAAAGTACATCTGGAGGAAGTTTCTTTCTCAGAAACAATTTAGTTTCATGGCACAACAAAAAGCAAAATTCGACATCTCTTTCTACTGCTGAGGCTGAATACATTGCCTTGGGAAGTTGATGCACTCAACTGATATGGATGAACCAAATGCTTATGGACTATGGTATGAAATCCAGAACTTTTACTGCATGGTGTGACAATACTAGTGCTATAGACATTTCCAAAAATCATGTTCAACATTCTAGAACAAAACATATAGAAATAAGACATCATTTTCTAAGAGAAAAAGTTGAGCAGAAACAAATGAAAGTTAAATATGTGCCTACGGAACGTCAGCTCGCGGATATTTTTACAAAATCTCTGGATTTAAATCGATTTATTTCTCTGAGAAAATCACTTTGTGTTTGTGAACTTTGATCGTTTCTTGCGTATTACATTGGTGAAATTGTGTTTTGGAGTGTTTGATGATCTTACGAAGAAGAGGGAAATTACTGTCATGTCTGTTTGATTTAAGTACACTTAAATGATCCTTGTTCTGTGTCTGAACACTGTTTCTATTTCTGAACGTTACAATTTTTTTTATCTAAGTGCACTTAAAACTCTACTTACTCCTCTGACAACTTTTATGCGCATTTATATGCAAAAATAAGATGTGTTTGTCATGAGTATATGCTCGGGTCTAAGTTGGGATATATTCAGTTTCAGTTATAACGTCCTATGACACAAAGCCAAACACTCGTGCTTAAATACTCCTCCATGTGTACATAAGAGTATACCTAAATAAAGGTAGTCAAGGAGCTTGTTATATGAACAAAAGGATATCTAAACAACGTCCTAGAAGCTATAAATGAGTGGTTTGAATAAAAAAATAGAGGAAAAAGAAGGGAGAAAAAGAAATAATGATAAAAAGAAAAGCAATAGAACAGATTGTTTTTAAGTGGAGAACAGATTTCAGTAAGTGTACTTAAACAATCAGCCGTTTACAGTTTTTGACTAATTCTTAACGATCTGCTGCTTTGATTCCGTTCATCATGTTTTATGTCAAGAAGTTCACATTGATCTGACGAGTAATAACTGCACTTGAGTGTTTTTCTCTTTCAAATTGACCGGTAGTTTTTTGTAATGTGATGAGATGTTTTTGGGGGCTGATGTGAGTGGGGCAGTAAATTCAAATTTTTTCAAAATTCCTGAATTTTCTCTGCAACTGCACTTAACTCCTCTTAAACCGCTCCATTTCACATTTTGCTTTCATCTCTGAAACCCTAACCCATCTCTCTCGAGAAAAAGAGCAATAGTATTTCCTTTTGCAGGTTATTCTTCCAAACAAAAATGCAAACTCGAAGCACAAATTTCGGTCTAAGTGCAGACGATATTCTCATGGTTGATGACCAGGAAGTCCGGATGGGAGATTTGGTATTCACCCGAAACCCTTCTCGTGTCAATGATCGTTGTTACAAGGTGATGACTACAAAATTCTTTGCACCTAACAAACGTGAGAATCTGAGGCCAGGCGCATCTTCCATGGTCCAAATCCTGATAGCGACATCAGGGTCCCCTCTGCTTCGACCCCACAGCATGACCCACATACCCATTCCACAGAGCCAAGAGATACATCAACACTACCACGAGATAGTTGTCCTACCTCGGTTCCCTCACCGAGTGCTGCTCCGTCCACCATCCCACCATCACCGGAGTCTGAGAGACCTGTTCCGACATTTGGTGCACGATCTCCTGCGTCTTCACGACGAGGTACCCCTCTCTCTGTTTAGAAAACCTATTCCTACAAAATGTACAAGGAATCCTTTCTGAGTAGGCTTAGAACCCTTAAGGAAAGGGAAATTTTCTCTGAGAGAGGACTTAGCGTACATGAATTCCAGCATTTATCTGTGTGGGACTTACTGGTCAACAAGAAGTTGACAAACACAGTCACCACGGTGACCCCTGTGTGTAAGGAACTCATCTATGAGTTCTATGCGAATCTCGCTCCTAAGATTGAAAAGTCAGGCTCTACTCTATTTGGTACCACGTATGTTCGTGGTCGTGTATTCAAGTTTAGTGCAGAGGTTATAAACGAGTTTATGGGGATTCCACATATTCCGGTTACTCGGGCCAAGGAACTTCAGCTGGACCTAGATATGGATGCTGTCACAAAGGAGATGACAGAGGGTAGGTTAAGTTCATGGTCAGGGCAGATCCCAAACTTAAAACTTCAATGGGAGTACGCGCTGTTGAATAAAATTTCACGCACGAACTGGGTACCGAACAAGAAATCTGATGCGATAAGACAGGATACACAGTTTTTCTCTACTGCTTGAAGAATGATATTCCCATCAATTTTGGGAAAGCATTTTTGGACTTAATTGTTGGATTGGGGTTATCTAACTCAACAAAGTTCATTCTTTTGTTCCCCTGTCTGATTCAGAACATTTTGGTTCAACAAGCGTCCGATATAGTTGGGAAAGATGAGGTTCGAGAGAATACTCCACCATGGATTATCTTGGAAAAGCGCTATATGGCGAAGATGCCATCTGCTTCGACAGCTGGAACTTCCAAGAATAGCATAGTTCAGGAGCTTACTGAACTGCGACGAACCTTAAGTGCAACATTAAGTGCAGTCCTCCGCACCATTGATGGATTGATCTTGCGTTCTCAGAGTAATCAAGTGCACTTATATTATTATGTGATTTGTTTTTTATTATATTGTGTCTAATCTAGTTTGAAATCTTATCACATAAACAGGGGGAGAAATGCAGGGTGATGAGGAAGATGTGGATGAAGAGATTGAAGAGATTCGGGAGGAATATTCTTCAAAGAGGAGCAAAGGAAAAAGGAAGAGGAACTGATGTGTTTCCATATGTTCTTCATTTTATTTTAAGTGCATTTAAAGACAATTTCTTAAGTGTACTTAATGTTTACTTTCCTATGCTTGAACTTAAAATGGTCTGGACTTAGGTTGTTTAATCTCGTATTGTGACTGTTCTGTGCCTGAATGATTTTATTGCATTGTTTTGAATTCTGTTTGATTGATTGACGTATGTTTTTTTATAAGAATTCAAAGGGGGAGATTGTGAATGCAATAAAAATAGGATCGTAGTTTATAATTGTTATTTCAGGAAGATTGAGATAATTAAGGAAGCTTGAATTCAAATTGAGGAGGACTGGAAGGAGTCAACGAGAAGACTAAGGAGGAGAAGGAGGAGTCAAAGTGAATCGAGCGGATTCAATGCTGAAGAGAGTTCAGCATGACGGCGCGGCTGAAGAACCGGGAGTGGTTGTTGAGCCGAGCGGAAGACAGATAAGTTGACCTGGAAATAAAAAACAAGGTTAACGAATCTCAGGAGTATCATCGGAGTACACGAAAGAGAGAAAGAGAGAGTTCTAAGGTTTAGGTGTACTTAATTGGATACTGTACTGAGGAAGGAAACAATTGAGGTTGTATTTACGTCTAACTCAAGATGAATCATCCGTGGAGGTCTTTAGTAAATTGTATAAACTCACAAGTGTACTTAAGATTGACAAATAAATAAACGAATACTGTTTGATATTTTTTTATCTCTTTGATTATTAGTTTAACTGTCATCTTCTACAAGTTTTCACTATAAAATATATAAACTTTAAATTTTGATTTTAAATTGTAAAAATTTGAAAGAGAAAACATGGTCTAAGTATTATTAATATTCTTTTTTTGCTACATTTAAAAAGAACAATAATGACGTCTTCTAGTATCAGCTTGACACGTGAGCCATGCAGTCTCTTTCTTTTTCTTTTTCGATCAAATTTGTTGAAATGTCAATTTTTGTTTTATAATTATCATTTTTGGAAACAAATTCAATTAATAATTATAGATTCTTTTAAAATTATTGTATGAATTTTGATAAATTAACCGAATGTGCACTAGAATGATAACGATTATAGATTTAAATGGTTATAATAAAAATGTTTAAGTCAAGTGAAATATAACAGTGCCAATAATTCAATGATAATTTGATTATGAAGGATACTTCTCAAAAATTGTTTGATTGTTTTTAACACTTTTACATAATATACATGTATCAAACATTATATTAAAACTAATGCGATACGAAAATACAGCAAATCAATATAATTTAATTTAGTAAAAAAGAGAATTGATCGACAATCCATTTTACGAAAGAAATCTCAGTGTTCGACCTTTTAAAGCAATATCACAATTTCTGACATAACAAGTGGAGAATTATAAACTTGTAGCCCCTAGTTTGGTTATATATGTTTTGATATACGTATACACATATACGTATAGACCTACGTACAAATCAATACGTACACGTGTACGTATAGATATGATACTAACGACTACAACTCGATGGCTTATTCAGATGTTATTTTTCTCCAGCAAGCAATTACAGCTGTGTCTGTGTTAAGTTTTCAAGCATAATGGATTATAATATTACCAAATGATATTATTAGCAGCAGTAAATTTTTGAATAATTATAATAATAATATGATAATACTAGTATAGACCGTAGACAAATAATTCATGTCACATGGTCAAAGTCAACAGTAAAAAATTCACGTTACTCAGATTTTGTATAATTTAATTTTCCCTTTCCTAATTAACTTATTTTATCTAAAAGTTGGTTTCGTTTTTTTATAGACTTCGTTTAATATATCTTTATTAAGTTGCAAGTCATAAATAAGATAATAATAAAACAAAATATTTTTTCACCTCAAATTTGATTTTTTAATGTTAAATAATAACATTAATAATGGGAGTTTCATGTCACAAAAAAATAATAATACAACCAAAAGGAAAAGATGCCATGAACTTTTATATTTATATAATAATGGTTTGATTAAAGTTCCATTTTTTTACGTCAAACTAGTTTTGATTAATTGACATGTTGGACATTTTGCTATCCGAATGATGTCCTTTTTATCTCTATCCATCGAAAACTAGTTTCTATTGATTTTTAAAAACTTTTTAAAAAATATTGGAAAATATATTTCAAAAATTTATTAACCAAAATTCTATTTTCTGTTAATGCATGGGACAAGGGGAAAACATAATAAATTACATATGGAAAGCCAACAATTGGTTTCATTAAATTGTTACAAAACATGTTATAAACGAGTGGAAAAGGAGAAACAAAAGAAAAAGGATTCCAATTTAGGACAGACCATCTTACATACATACACATTAGACATCCACAAAATAAAATTATATTTTTTTTTTCAAAAATTTAATTCTCCACTTGAAAAAAAAATTGAAAACTTTATATACACTTGAAGTTGCTTTTCTTTCTTTTTTACCCATTTTGGGATATTCCTAACAAAATCTTGAATTTCTTAGTTTTTTTTTGTCTCTCATATTTTTCTGTATTTTCCTCTTACAAAAAATAATTATTTAGAAAAAAGAAAGTTATGAATTTGTCTTCTTTATCTTCTTGAGCTTCAATTAGCGATAAATAGTTGAAGCTGTGGAAAATATTCCTTTCCATATTGGGAAAGCATGAGACTGAGGGGCATTCTGGTCATTCTACGCGTCTATTTAGGGTTTTCGGGCCAAAACGATAGGGAGCCCGTTCTGAGGAAGAGCGAAAGGCCCGTACTGAATTCCGTCGCTTGGGCCCACAATAGACCACCTGAAATCACGAAATTACCCTTTCATCAGATTTAATCGTTTTTTACAGTGTCTTTTCCATTTTTGGGAAACTCATAAGAACTAACCAACCTGTACTTGGTAGTGAGATGATGGATCAAAATAGATATCTCGAGTTTAGCTAACTCATTTCCAGGACATGAGTGGGTCCCATTGCCAAATGGCATGAAAGTATTGGGCTTTGGAGCCACCTACAAAACATCCCAACTTAATTAATTAATTTATAATTTTAAAAAACAAATAGTAATATATAAAAGAATGATTATTACCTCAAATCTAGAGGGATCGAATTTTTCAGGATCGGAGAAGATATCGGAGTTATGGTGGATATTTCTGAACAAAGGCAACACTTTCCATCCTTTGGGAATCAAATATCCTGAAGGAATTTACATCGTTTTCATTAGATTCCCACACATGTATACGTATATGTACATGTATATCGATTAAACATATGCAGTACATACATATATATACCTTCGTATTCGACATCTTCAACAGCTTCTCTGAAAGTGAAAGACAATATGGAAGCAACTCTAAGTGTCTCTTGGATAACTCTATTAGTTATGGGCATCTTCTTCGTGTCTCCCCAACTAAGACCTGAATTCTCTTTTTTACCCTTCATTATCGTCATTTGTTCTTCCTGAAATTCCCAATCACCCATTAGAATACCCCATATTTACCAAAATGCCACCCTTCGGTAACAAAAAATATTCGTGTCCGTACGGGTGTGGTACTTACGGTGACTGCTTCTAGAACGGTGGGGTTTTCGGCTAAGTACTTGAGAATCCACGTCATCACGCTCGCCGTTGTATCTCTGGCGGCGAAGATAACGCCGATGATGTTGTCGGCGATTTGTTCGTCTGTTAGTCCTTCTTTGTCGCCCATGAATGACCCTAAGAGGTCGTTGTTCTGTACAGCTCCGTTTTGTCTCCTTTCAGACAGGATTTTTGCCAGGATCTGTGCCAGCTCCTTCCGAGCTTTCATGGCTTTATGAACGAGTGTTCCCGGGAGATTCACCGGCATCGAATTGTAACCTTTTTCCAGAATGTAGTAACATCGTTTCAGATCTTCCCTGTACAGTACCTCGTCCTTTCCGAAAATGGAAAGAAGGGCAACGTTGAAGGTGTACTGAAGAAGAAGGGCAACGTTGAACGGTTAGGAACAGAAGTCGTGTTAAGCAACAAAGGAACAGATGGAAAGAGAGTGAACTTACTGTCTTCATTTCTTGGTAAGTGTTGATCATTGTTCCATCCCAAGATTTGAGAGAGTCTTGAGCAATGGATTCGATGTTGGAGATCATATATTTGATGGATTCCGGCATGAAAGCACGAAGAACAAGCTTTCTGAGTTTGGTATGGTAATCTCCTTGGTGGAAGAAGATCGCTTCTTTACCTAACATCCTTTCTTTACTCGCCGGAAAAGTTGGTTTAAACAGATGTGCCCTCGTTACCAGCACGAATTTCGCCGCCTCTGGACTTGAAATCATCACGCATGGACATCCTAAGATATGGGTCTTGAATATCGATCCGTACCTATAACAAAGAAACAACCTTTTCCGTATCAACACAACCAAATTCCGACAAAAAAAGGCGCGAAATGAAACAGTCGGTGATGTTTTCAGACAGACCTCCTCTGTTTAGAAGCGAAGAAAACATTTGGGTCTTGAGAATAAAGTTGGAAAGTCTCGCCGACGTAAGGCCAACCCATTGTTCCCGGAGGGAGAGGAAGCTTCGTGGAGTGGAGGCGACGGCGGCGGCGGTCAACGGTGGAGGCGGAGCATCGAAAAAGGCAGAAGAAGAAAAGTGCGGCGAAGATAGGGAAAAACAAAACGGAGAAATCCATCGTTTTGGCTTTGATTGTGTTCTTATAATTGGCAAATTGGGGAATTATTAATATGATCAAAACCAAACTCCTGAAGAGCAGTGGGAAGTAGCTGAGCAACGAAGAAACTGTGGAAATATTTGATTTTTTTTTTTTAATTTTTGTTTTTGTTGCTCAGTGGTAATGGAGGAGCTTGTGATTGCAATCAACGAGTGGGGTTTTATAGGCTTTTCTCACAAAGGGAAAGCGGGGAGAGAGAGAGATAGTTATTTTTTATATATATTTTTTTAATTTTTTTGTTATAATATTTTTTTTGTTTTGTATGGAAGAAAGAGAGAGAGAGAAGTAGTTTCCTAAACAGAACAACTTTCTGATACAGCTAATGAAGAGAGAGAGAGAGAGCACGTTCTTACGAGACAGCTAATCTAGAGAGAGAGAGATGAAAGCACGTGTCAAGGACCATGCACCACAAAGAGCGTGTGAGATTTGACCAAAACCCAGATATCTTTTTAATATATACTTTAAATAAAAGTTTAATTTATTAATTAATTGTATTCAAAACAATTACAATTGCCCTTAGGTTTATTAATTAATTGTATTCAGAACAATTACAATTGCCCTTAGGTTTATCACAATAACCTCTTTTTTTTTTAGTTATAACCCTGAATTTTTTTAGGGCCCTTTGACTTTGTGAGGCATAGTAAAATATTAAGAGAATTTCTTAAAAAAAACATTTTTTTCATAAAAATGAAGAATTCGAGGAGGCACTTAGATTTTATATGAAAAAAACATACAAGTTCTTTACACAAATACCTAATTATATTATTTATATATATATATAACTCCATCGAAATAGTTTATAAAGAAAAAATATATACAGAATATCTATTAAAACATAATTTATTACCATATATATTTATTTTTAATCTTTTTTTATTTCTTTTTCTTTGTATTATTTTTTTTGTTTTCTTTTCTTATATTTTCAAAAGATATTCCTCTTATATAAATATATATAATCATATATAATTAATTTCACTAATTCACAAAGATTCTACTTTTTCATCTTTAATAATCAATTTCCATTCCTACTCTTCCTCTCAATATTTTTCTAAAATTTCTTTACAAATTTAAAATTCAATTATTCATCTTGAAAATACCCAAATTCTAATGTTAAGAGTGAGATTTTCACATATTGTTTCCGATTTTATTTAATATTATAAATGGGATAGAATATAAATTTTTTTAAAAAAATATTCACGACTGTATAAGTGTAGAAAGTATAAACTCTCTAAAATCATAAAAAGGTTATATATATATATATATAATTTGGTTGTGTATTAAATGGGCTATGTATAGAGTGCTTTTGACTTGCATAATGTAGCACTATTTTATACAACGTTCGCGATTATATTTTTTATTATCATAATATCTTTGATGAAATAATCAACACGTATGGAAATTTAACTTAATTGACCCATTTCAGATTGACTTCATGTTTCTAAACCTATATGCCTAAATATAATTAGTAATATTATCAGATTCAACGTTTTAATAGTTTGTCGAAATGCTTTAATAACAATTGACTTTATGTCGGGAAAAATAAATAAAATGCAAAATCGTTTTCTTCGACCTAGACTTGGGTATATATTATTTGTATGTTTCATTTTTATTCGAAATCCGGAAAAGTCTAACTATTTAAAAACTATATTTGTTTCTTATATATAAGTCATGCAAACGTGCTTATCTAATTAAACATATATATGCAATAGTATATATAAACCAATTTTTTAAATTGAATTTACAATTATGCAAAAAACTTGCCATTCTCTATAGTATTAGTACCACCAAATAAAAAATTTACCTTCTATAATGATTCTTACGTTAAATATGTTTTTGAGTTGTATATTTTTTTATGTTCGAATAATAGATATAGTAATATAAATATGTACAGAGAATTTATAGTTAAAATTATGAAAAAAATGGTTAATGTAATTTCGGAAAAATAATCTAAAATTCACATTGAATAGTTCATGCACGTATGAGTTACATTTATCCATGTAAAAAAATGTTGAATTGTGGTCGTTGGAAATGGTCAAATTATTTTTCTTTACACATTTGTAATGACACGTGGCTTAAAATAGTTTCTTGTTATTCTGATCGTAAATAAAAACATGGGACCTTTTCGTATTTAACTGCATCAACTACCCCCACACATACATACACTTACATTCATAATATATATATATATATATATCATATATCATATATCACAAGTGTAAGAGTAAAATAAATAAAATAAAATCTATAGACGATTCAAAAATTAAATGTTACGCGGTCGAATTAATGTGCCTCCTAGTGATGGGAGGACGAATTCTAATCTCACCAGAATACGACTCCTATATTATAATAATACGTATATGTATATGTATATATATATGATAATTATTTTAAAATGAGATTATCATAACATATGACGTGGAATCATGTTGGTGGTTTTGGTATAAATTATATGACTAATATCCAAAGTAACAGTTGTACAAGTTGATACCTTCTACTAAGTAAACTACAACGTAAATAAACCAATTTTTTTTTTTTATATTTTGCATGATTTGGTTATTTTAATATTAAAAATATCTGTAGAAATCTAGAAGATGGGCAATTGATTTTTCTTTTTAAGCTTGTTTCGTGTTCAATTCGTATTATACGTATTCTACATATAAATATAAAAATGAAAACCTATGAGTTACATAGAAAAGTATATATATATACATATTAATTTAAATCAGTTTAAAAATAATCATAAAATTATATACATATTAGTATAGATAATTCAAAATATTTGAAAATTTTATGTTAAATCACTATTCGATATGTACCAATTTTAAGATTGGGCTTTAGTGTGAGTAGGGATGTTCTATTATCTTTTCACATATGAATAATAAATGATTTTATATTATTTTACAAAATTTAATTAGTTTTCATTATATCTAATCCTATAAAAAATATGGATGAGGTAGGAAATAGCACTATGTATCTTGTAGTTTAGAACAAACACAAATATCCAAAATGATTTGATATTTATTGTTAAATCACTGGTGTTAAATATTACCTTATTTACAATTAATTTTAAAACCTAACTAAAAATTTTAGTATCATGCAATAAAATGTATACTATTTTATAAATAACCTTTTATAAGATGTAAAAAAATATAGCATAACACTAATTTTTACGTCCATATTTAGTTTTGAAACAGTAATCTATTAATCATCAGAATATGATAATGCATATTGAATTTGATGATTTTTGTATTAAAGATGAAATTTGAACAATAAACATGCAAAATATTAAACAAGCAAAATATTGGAGTAAGTATAAAATAAATATGAAATGGATATTATTGAATGCACTTGTGAAACTCAATACAAAAAAAATGTTTATTGTCAAAATATATTCATATATTCTAATAATAACGATGGTATTTGCATTAAAATCTTAACTTTATATAGTTTGTTTTTTTTATCTGTGGTCATTTACTTGAAATTTATTTGAATGGAATTCATGGGAAGCTATGTTATGTAGTTATAATTACAAAATCGTAATCCTTTTTTATCATATTTATATTTTGTATTTATATTGTTACACATATCGGTATATATATAACCATATATTTGTATTTTTATTAAAAAAAATCTTGTTATATGTCAAATATATTACATTTATATAAAACTAACCCTATAAAGT
Source organism: Gynandropsis gynandra (assembly GCA_036759665.1). NCBI lineage: Eukaryota > Viridiplantae > Streptophyta > Magnoliopsida > Brassicales > Cleomaceae > Gynandropsis > Gynandropsis gynandra. The sequence continues at coordinate 43,508,580 of CM071866.1, forward strand.
TGAATTGATAGTAATATAAGAAGACCTATGTTAACTTAACTCGCATATACCTTTATCAAAAAATTTAAAATGGAAGGTCATATAAGATGATATATATGATTTATAAATTATAAACTAATTGATAAAAAATAATAATAAAATAACAATCGATTTTTATATATTTAGTAATCGAATCAAATTTATGTTATTCAATTTAATTCAATAAAATTTTTAACTAAATTAGATTATATATCTAACTAGTATGAATCTAGGAGTTTGAATAACAGAAGAATTGAAAGAGAAAGAGATAAATTAAAAAGAATTCGTATGTACTTTATTATTTTTAGATTATTAGAATTGAAGGGGTATACTCTCTTTATATAGAGGTGAATGAGTTCAAGAATTCAAGATCCAAAATTCAAGAACAAAGATTAATGCAATCTTATTCTTGGAAGAAACGAATTATTGGATTTCTTGTAGAGAGAGAAAAATTGTCTCACATGTTCTGTTCTTGAGGTAGAAGACGAACCAGCCCGCAGAGCCTAAGTACTTTTCCCCGCGCGTGTTGTGTGAGAGTCAGCGGACCCGTGCGGGCTGAGTTGAACTCCTCGCCCGTGCTGTGTGAAAATGATGGATGTGAGCTGAGTGTTACTACTCGCGCATGCTAATATTGTGTTGAAGAAGTTGCCCGCGCGTGCTGAGAATCTGGAGCATTTGGACTTATACTCCCCTTCAAACAAATGTCTGGTAGAACGTCGACATTCAGTTTGCTTCGTAGATCCATTGTTGAATTCTTACCAACAACACTTCAGGAAAAGTACCGATGATCCATGACATGATAAACTGGTCCGTTTGCAACCAAGAGTCATGTACAGGATTCGGAATATCCATTGAAACATCATTCTTGATTTCTTGAATGGTTTGTGGCGGCTCTTGTATTGTGCCGTCGATGAATCCCAACAAACTTTGGCTTCGGAGAAGAGACTCAATTTGAGCTTTCGAGAAAAGAAAGTTGAAATGTCATTCTTGATTTCTTGAATTGTTTGAGGTGATTCTTGTATTGTGTTATCGACGGATTCCAACAATCTTTGGCTTCGGAGAAGAGACTCAATTTGAGCTTTCTAGAAAAGAAAGTTAGAATTCCTAAGCTTTATTGTAATAAAGTTCGAAATATTAATATGTACTAGGAATGGATACCGCGGTTAATTTGTCGCCATTGTTCAAGATTGAAACTGAAGGATTGTTGTATAAACTTTTTGAATCCTCTTGGATTGATGATATTTTGTGGTTCTTTTTCACAAGATACTGTCGTTCACAAAAATGCTCGACGGAGCCCGCGCGGGTGGCTGTATCTTGCCCGCGCGTGCTGATGAAGAACAGAGCTGCAGAAAGATTGAACTGCAGTAACAAAATTGACTAACAATAGAAAGTAAATTAAAACCGTGGTTTCTTCGGATATGGACAGTCGTGAGAGGCTCTACAATTGTTGCCTCGTCATCGAAGGATCAGTAATCACCGATAAAGACTCGTGAGGGTTTAGCAAGAGATCGGTGGAAGAAAGCAAACGAACGTATTCATGGGTACCATATGAATCTTAAAGGAATTAAGAACTACTGAATTGAAAAAGAGATAGATGAGCAAAAAAGGAATTTCAGAGAACTTTATTGATTTTTAGATAATTTAAATTCAAAGGGTACAATGGCTTTATATACAGATGAAGGAGCTTAAGATTCAAGACTCGGGACTCAAGAATCGAAGACCCAAGATCTAAGAACAAAGATTTGTGCAATCTTGTTCTTGGAAGAAACGAATTCTTAGATTTCACTACAAAAAAACTCGCAGTTTCCAAAACGAAGCCGTCTGTTGGAAACAATTAGCAATGGATTGTAACGGATTTGTTGATATTTTAAACGGGCCTAAACTTGTTGTAATCCGTTAAAAATTTCAACGGAGTTGTAACGGATTTTTTCCGTTGCCATATCCGTTGAAATCTGTCGCGATTTTTAACGGATTTTAACGGATTTAGTCCGTTGGCAATATCCGTTGGAATACCCGTTAGAAACCGGGAAAGGAATTACAACGGACGTCTGTTACAAATTATAACGGATACCCGTTAGAAATTGCAACGGATGCCCGTTGATATTGTAAATTTCGAGGTTCAACGGTGGAATTAAATTACCATGATGGAGCAACGGGCATCCGTTGCAATTTCCAACGGATGTCCATTGGAATATTTACTATTTATATCAAAACCTAGGGTTACCCCAAATCATCAATAACAACCATCTTAATATCTATTGTTGAATCCAAACAACTTTTATAAACTATCTCACCGTCGGGATCGGGAAAAGGATTCCCGACGGTGATGCAGTTTATAAGGGTTGTTTTTGAATTCGATAATAGACGTAAAGATGCCGGTTAATTTTGACGACGGAGGTGTCGGCGGAGAGTTCAGCACTTTGCCTCTAAGTTGAAGCCATTTCTTAAATGTTTTTTCCTTAGGTTATTGTTACAATAGTGAATTGAAAAAGAACTTAATGAAATCGTAGTTGAACTTTTGATTACATATTACGCGTTATTTCGGTTTTGTTCACCGTTTGAGTACGATTACATATTTCGCGTCATTTCTGTTTTTGTTCACCGCTTGAGATCGACATGAAATGAATTATAATTACAAAATCGTAATTCATAAGATCTAACTACTGTAATATGCAAAAATAACGGATTTGTAAGCACTTTCAACGGGCATTAATCCGTTGGATATGATTTCAACAGGCATCCGTTGGCATTTGCAACGGATGCCTGTTACAATTTGCAACGGATGCCCGTTGAAATTGTTAATTTCGAGGCGACTGGTTTAAATAAATTCACGTGAACCTCCAACGGACATCCGTTGCAATTTCCAACGGATATCCGTTGGAATGTTCACTATTTAGATCATATCAAAGAGTGCATCAAACCATCAATAACAAAAATATTTTAAAAAAATATCGTCTTATTCAAGTCGAAATATATATAGATCAAGAGAGTGGATGTATAGAAAAAAAGATCATATAACCGAAGAGATTACGCAAAAATTCTTGCACGGATTGGAGCAATTCATGAGTTTTGCATCGATGCAGCCTTTGTTTCAAGAGCGCGGGACAATGTTATGTCCATGCAAAAGATGCAAAAAATATGAAGTATCGAAATCAAGAAATTGTTTGCAAACATCTTTATAAGGTGGGTTTCGTTGAAAATTACGAAATTTGGTTTTTCACGGTGAAAATTGCGGTGTTAGATATATTGTGCAAGATGCACAAGTAGAACAAAACGAATAAGTTATTTATGAAGCATCAACGACCAATCCATATGTGAACAAACACATGAAGAGATGTCGAACATCGATGCACGTCGATTCTTCAACCTATTAGATTCAGTGAAACAACCTATATATGAAGGTTATCGTGAAGGTTAGTCTCGGTTATCTTTATCTTCAAAATTGATGAGTATTAAAACAGACTACAATAAGGCTGAAAATTGCATGGATTCATTTTGCATAAGAATGCGAGAATATTTACCGGAAAATAATCAAGCTCCTGAGACATACTACGAAACAAAGAATGTGTTAAAAGATTTGGGAATGCCACATGATAAAATTGATATTTGTAGAAACAGTTGCATGTTGTTTTGGGGAAATGATAAAGACTTGTTGGAATGCAAGTTTTGCGGTGCAAGCAGATTTCGGCCTAAAAAACCATATTCACGTAAATATGTACCATATAAGAAAATGTTCTATATGCCTGTAGCAATTCAGGTTGAGAAGGTTATATGAATAAAAAAACCGCTGCGGCAATGAGATGGCACGCAGAACACTCAATCGCCGAAGGTATAATGCAACATCCATCAGATTGTAAGGTTTGGAAAGATTTCAACGAAACATTTCTCGAGTTCGCGTCTGAAATGAGAAACGTCTATCTTTGCTTATGCACGGATAGTTTTAGTCCCTATGGACAATCTGAAAATCAATATTCTCTGTGGCCGGTGATTTTATCCCCGTATAATTTGCCTCTCGAGATGTGTTTGAAAAGAGAGGTAATGTTTCTGACGTTGTTGATTCCAGGACCAGAACATCCGAAGAAGTAATTGGTACATATCCTCATCTAAATGCAAATGAACTCACAGACATGAAAGTTCAACATTATGACCCATGGTTTAGAGACTACGTAAGTACTTGTGTACACATCTATTTAAATTAATTGCATATAAAAGTATTAATTTATTTATACTACGTACAGGTGAAATGTCCTGATGAAAGACTTCCTACGTGGTTAAAAGATTTGGCTAATGGTCCCGCACGAAATGTCATGTGTTGGCCAATCTTGTTTACTCGCGGCTACACGTTCCACACGTACGAACACGGAAAACATAGAAGCACATACAACTATGGAGTTTGCGATAATAGTGATTTAGAGGGTGATAACTTCTACGACATTTTGCATCAAATCATACAACTCGAATATCCAGGTCTCATTGGGTTGAAGGTGATGATTTTTAAATGTCAGTGGTTTGACCCAACCGTAGGACGTGAAATACGAAAAAACCGTTGGGGAGGAATTGACGTCAGTCCGACACGACAATATGGTAAGTATGATTCATTCATTACGATAGATCAAGCATATCAAGTATGTTACGTGCAATATCCAACAACATTGAAATGTCGAAGAGAGGAGTGGTGGGCCGCAGTAAAGATCAAGCCACGGAGGATCATAAGCTCTGATGATAAAGAAGATATGTTGCAACCCGATCATCGCAGCCGATTCGTTTAATTGATACAGATCGCGAGGAGGTTCTTGCGAGAAATGACATAGACGGCAGGGCTGGGCACAGGTCGAGTACCCGGATTTTTTAGAGTACCCGAACCCGAACCCGGACGGGTAGGCATATTCCTACCCGAACCCGAACCCGAGGGACTCGGGTACCTGAGGCTCGGGTACCCGTCTAATGCACCGGGTACCCGCGGGTACCCGAACCCAAATCTTAAGGAGGAAGGAGACGAGCGAGCGAAGGGAGCACAGTGAGGAGGCGAGCAAAGAGAGCACAGTGAGGAGGGTGACGAGAGCACAACCGGCGGTGAGGAGTGAGGAGGGTGACGAGAGCACAGTCGGCGGTGAGGAGTGAGGAGGGAGACGAGAGCACAGTGAGGAGTGAGGAGGGAGAATCCGAACCCGAATCTTAAGGAGGAGGGAGACGAGCGAGAAAGCACAGTGAGGAGGCGAGCGAAGAGAGCATAGTGAGGAGGGAGACGAGAGCACAGCCGGCGGTGAGGAGTGAGGAGGGAGAGGGAGACGGTGAGGAGTGAGGAGTGAGGAGGGAGAGAGAGCACAGGGACACGAGAGGGAGGCGAAAAGGAAGAAAAAAAATTAGGAGGAAAAAAAATAACTTTAGGTTAAATGGCATAAATGTAATTAATTTGATATATATGGCTAATTACATATATCTATGTATATATACTCGGGTACCCGCGGATACCCGTTTCAGTTATTTTGTAACCCGAACCCGAACCCGAACCCGAACCCGAACCCGCAGGTAATGAGATTTCATTACCCGAATCCGAACTCGCGGGTTTGAGTAATTTTGCGCTGGTTCGGGACGGGTTTTTCGGGTAATTTGTCCAGTCCTAATAGACGGAGAACTCATACGCGATTATGAAGACGTTGAACCGGAAGATATGCTGAAGATGAAAACGCCGATGAATTCAATGAACAAGCGAAGGAAGACTCGTCCATCGATGAATCTTCTAAAGAAGAAATTTAAATATAATAATGTCTATTATGTGTAATAAATTTAGATGATGTGTAATGTAAATGACGTGTAACGTCCATGATGTGTAGTAATGTATATAATGTGTAATCGAACAATTGAAATTTTAATACAATCGAACAGGTTATATAAACGATGTTAGATGTATTAAAACTTAGAGTTATCTAATACCAACGGGCATCCGTTAAAAATTGGTAACGGATTCCCGTTGATACACGAACTTGCCCCCGACACTTAGAAAAAATTTCTAACTTTTTTCCACATTTCTAACGGGCATCCATTGCCAATTTTCTAACCGACATCCATTACCAATTTTCCAACGGGCATCCGTTGGAAACTTAACGATCGAAATAATTCTAATGGGCTTCCGTTGGTATTTTGTAACGAATGACCGTTAGAATATTGCAACGGGCATCCGTTAGCACTCGCAGCGGATGCGCGTTGAAAATCGCAACGGATGCTCGTTGGAATAGGTAACGATACCTACCCTAGTCTACAGAATTTCCAACGGGCATCCATTGGAAATCGCAACGGATGCCCGTTGCATTGTTCTAACGGTCATTCGTTACAAAATACCAACGGAAGCCCGTTAGAATTGTTTCGACCGTTAAGTTTCCAACGGATGCCCGTTGGGAATGTAGGATGTCATGTCAATTTACTGCGTCCGTTGAGATGACGCGTTTTCCAACGGATGCCCGTTGGAAAATTTGATATATATAAACCCTTTGAACAGTTCTTATTTCAACACAAATCACAATCTCAAAATTCTCTCAAATTCACATTTTACCCACAAACACTTTGAAATCCTTAGAAAAACAACGAGATCGAGACGGTTTATAGGATCGGGGGTTTATTGGTTGGTTCCGCGGGAGCACCTCCCCCGCCTCCACCACCACCATATCGTCCTCCTTCACCAGAATCGGCACCGCCGATATTTGATTAAGAGGACGATATGGTAGATGTCGATTCCTGATCGATGATCTCGATGGGCGTCCAACCCTTCCGATTATCGATTTGGAACATTCTCCTGTAACGTTATGGTAAAAAATTACTATTTTCATTTGTATTATTATATGTTATAAATATTATCTAACTTTGTAGTGTTGATTTGCATGTTTGATGTTGATGATGTACTCAAATACACCAACAACATCATTATTCAAGGTTCATTACAAGACGAGTTATATTATTCCACTACAAAAAAACACGGAGTTTCTAATGGACGGGGCAACAGATCCGTCCGTTGGAAACAATTACCAACGAATTTCAACGGATGTGGTGAAATTGAAACGGGTAGAAATCCGTTGCAAATCCGTTGCAAATTGTAACGGATTTGTAACGGATACCCTCCGTTAGAACGTCCGTTGGAAGTCCGTCGCAAATTTTAACGGATTGCAACTGAAACCATCCGTTGGCAGCTGCCGTTGGAACGTTCGTTAAAAATGTTGGAAACGGTCGTCCGTTGCAATTTATAACGGATGCCAGTTAGAAATCGCAACGGATAACCGTTGATTTTGTGAATTTTGAGGCCACCGGTTGAAATAAATTCACGTGAACCTGCAACGGGCATCCGTTGCAAATTCCAACGGACATCCGTTGGGACATAAACTATTTAGATCTTACCAAAGAGTGCATCAAACCATCAATAACAAAAACATTTTCGAAAAAATGTCGTCGTTTTCAAATCGAAATATTTATAGATCAAGGGAGTGGATGTATTGAAGAAAAGATCCTATAACCGAAGAGATTACGCAAGAATTCTTACACGGATTAGAGCAATTCATGAGTTTTACATCGATGCAGCCTTTGTGTCAAGAACGTGGGACAATGTTATGTCCATGCAAAAGATGCAAAAACATGAAGTATCGAAGTCAAGAGATTGTTTGCAAAGCAAAAACATGAAGTATCGGAGTCAAGAAATTGTTTGCAAACATCTGTATAAGGTGGGTTTCGTTGAAAATTACGAAATTTGGTTTTTTCACGGCGAAGATTGCGGTGTTAGAGATAGTTTGCAAGATGTATAAGTAGAACGAAATAAAGAAGTTATTTATGAAGCATCAACAACCAATCCATATGTGGAAATCGTGTCAGATGCTTTTCCTGGAGTTGTTAATGAACAAACGCATGAAGAGATGCCGAACATTGATGCACGTCGATTCTTCAACCTATTGGATTCGGCGAAACAACCTATATATGAAGGTTGTCGTGAAGGTCAGTCTCGTTTATCTTTATCTTCAAGATTGATTAAAACAGACTACAATGTGGCTGAAAATTGCATGGATTTATTTGTAAAACAATACGGGAATATTTTATATTGTAGATATTCGAAATGTTAATACAATCGAACATGTTATATAAATGATGTTTGATGTATAACAAATTAAAATAATCTAATACCAATGTTGACGGTTGCCCCTTGAAAATATTAACGGTTGTAGAACCACGAATTCGCACCCGACACTTAGAAAAAATATATGAATTTTCAACTATCCTAACGGTCATCGGTTGCCCCTTCCAACGGATGACCGTTGGCATGTTATAGAGATAAATTCGTACCCGACACTTAGAAAAAATTTCTGGATTTTCAACACTACCAACGGTCATCCGTTGGAAAGTTGTAATGGTAAATTGACGCCATGTGTTTACGCTTGACGCCACGTGTGTTGTTCCAACGGACATCCGTTAGAATTCCAACGGATGACCGTTGGAAAATGTAATGATGAGTGCAGAAATTGTAGCTTTTCCCAACCGTTTTTCAGGTTTCCAACGGCCGTCCATTGCAAATTGCGACGGATGACCGTTGGAAGGGCAGACGAGCCGCCATTTAGCCGTCTGTCGCCTCGGGAATGCGAAACGTCGCGTCAATTTAATCACTCCGTTGCGATGACGTATTTTCTAACGGCCATCCGTTGGAAATTCTAACGGACGGCCGTTGGAAAATCCGATATATATATATTGCGACGGAACTGTTCTTGTTTCAACACCAAACCAAATCCAGATTTTCAAAAACATTAGAAAAACTTAGAAAAAATGAGGCCTAGACGATTTATAGGATCGGGAGGCATGTTGGCCGGTTCCGCGGGAGCGCCTCCCCCGCCGCCACCACCATAATATCGTCCTCCGTCTCCAGTATCGGCACCGCCGATATTTGTCGACGAGGACGATATGATAGACATCGACGCATTGATCGATGATTTCGATGGGCGTCCAACCCTTCCGATCATCGATCCCAAACGTTCTCCTGGAACGTTATGGTAAATCTTTTATAATTTTATTGAATTTTGTTTAAATTTCGTAACTATTATCTAACTTTTTATTTTTGATATGCAGGTTTGATGAGGATGATGTGTTAAACACAACAATAATATTATCATCCAAGGGTCGTTACAGGACCAGCTCTTCTACTCATGGCAAGTGACGCCAGAAGTTGTGCGCCAGCGATGGTGGCGCACTTTTATTGTAAGTGTGTAAATAAAATTTAATTTTATATTTATTAATATATTGAAAACTAATAATTTTTTAAATTTATTTACAACGTTCATACAGATGGCGTCGAACCCACACGTTGCGCATCTACACAGCGTGGATATGCGACATGCAGGTTCGACTGCACCTAATGATGAACGGTGCAAAGCGTAACTACTACACTAACAGCAGCAAACCGCGATGGGCAACCGAAGCGGTGTTCAACAAAATGATTGAGCACTGGGAGTCCCCGGCATTCAAGGGCAAGAGCGATAAGGCAAAAAAAATCGCTACGGTGAGAAGGTTCCCGGAGATGGTCCGCATCGCCATATTTCGGGATCAAATCCTTTACAAAGAGAAAAAAAAATTTGTAAAGTTTTAATTATTTAGATTTTTTAATTACTTAAATATTTATCTAACAAAATTTTTTTTTATATTGTAGATGCAACGGATGGGAAGAGAACCGACTCTTCTTGAAGTGGTATTAGAAATCCACGCAAAGAAGAAGTCGGTTGTCGGGGAAGAGGCCGCCGAACGGGAACTCATCGATCCTCGAGCGGCTCGAACCGTGAGAGATGTGACGGAGAAGATCACACAGCAATCTCAGGCTTACGGTTCAAGCCCCGACGACCTCAGTCCTTCACAAAAGGACCAAATTTATTTAGAGGTAAAATATTATTATTTTAATTGTAAACTATTAATCAAATAATTTATTAAAATCTAACATTACTCTTATTTATCTTGTAGTCGGTGAGACCGTATAAAGGACGTCTATACGGTCTCGGAGTGCTTCAAAAGGATATTATCGAGGACGTCACGACGATACCTCCATCGGTGCAAGAGAGTTTTTCACAACAACGGCGGATCGAGGATCTCGAATCATAACTTCGAGAAACTCGAGCCAAAGTGCAACACCTTGAGAGCGTCATCGAGTTGATGTCGGGGCAAGGGAGGGGATCAACGTCGCAGCAAGAACCGGTTCCCGATTAAGATGCAACGCCCTCTAGACGTGATGGCGATCACGGAGACGATATCGACCCCGTCGATTTAAACGATATGTAATAGGGTAGAGTAACGTAGTTTTAGTTTTAGTTTTTTTTGAACAATTTAATATTTTAGTTAAAAACTTTTTATTTATTTTTAAAAATATTTTTAATATAATTTTAATATTTTTATTAAAAACCTTTTAGTTTTAAAAATATATTTTTTATTTTTTTTTCAAATTTGCCAACGGGCATCCGTTGGCAAATCTAACGGTCATCCGTTGCACCGTGTTTCCCGCCAAATCTTTCCCGCCAGTTTGCAACGGTCATCCGTTGCAGTCTCCCGCCACATAGCAATGGATCTTCGTTGCAAAAATGATTTTCCCCGCCTGATTTTGCAACGGACAGTCGTTGCTTTCCAACGGCAGTCCGTTGAAAGTTTGCAACGGTGATCCGTCACAACGTCTGCCAACGGGAGTCCATTACAAGTATTCCAACGGATTAATCTGTTGCCCTTCCGTTGCAAATTTGTAACGGATATTATTCGTTGACACGCCGTCGCGAATTGCAACGGATCGGCATTTGCAACGAACATTTCGCAACGGAACGAAATCCGTTGGCGTCCGTTTGAAACGGCTGTTTCCATCAGAATTTGGGCGCTTTCCAACGGATATGTCCGTTGGAAAGCTGTTTTTTTTTGTAGTGTTCCTCGCAAGTTACGCGAGAAGTTCTGCGCCAGCGATGGTGGCGCATTTTTATAGTAAGCTTTTGATTAAATTAAATTTCAACTTATTAGTTATATATTTATATATGTTATAAAAATAAAAATCTTATAATTTTTTTTGCAGCGCTCATACAGATGGCGACAAATGGATATGTTGCGCATATACACAGCATGGTTGCACGACATGCAGGCGCGGATGCGCCTGATGATGAACAATGCGAAACGCAACTACTACGCCAACAATCGCAAACCGAAATAAGCAACAGAAGCGGTCTTCAGTAAAATTTTTCAACTTCGGGAGTCCGCAGAATTCAAGGCCAAAAGCGAGAAGACCAAAAAATGTCACTACGGTGAGAAGGTTCTCGGAGATGGTCCGCATCGCCATACTTCGGGATGAAAATCCTTCCCGAAAGGAAGACATGAATTTGTAAAATTTTGTTTATTTAAATATTCAGCTAACCAATTTTATTTTATATTATAGATGCAACAGATAGGAAGAGAACTGACTCTTCTTGAGCTGGTATTAGAACCTATGCCAAGAAGAAACCGGTTGTCAGGAAAGAGGTCGACGAACCCGAACTCGTCGATCCTCGAGCGGAGCGAACCGTGAAAACTGTGACGGAGAAAATCACACATCAATCTCAAGCTTGCGGTTCAAGCCCCGACGAACTCAGTCCTTTACAAAAGGACAAAATTTATTTAGAGATAAAAGTTCATTATTTTAATTTTCGATTATTAATAAAATAATTTGTTAAAATCTAACTTTACTTTTGTTTGTCTTGTAGTCGGTGAGACCGTATAAGGGACGTCTATATTGTCTCGGGGCGCTTCAAAAGGATATCGTCGAGAACGCCACGACGGTACCTCCCGTAGTGCAAGAGAGTTTCATGCAACAACGGCGGATCGAGGAGCTCGAAGCCAAAGTTCAGCACTTGGAGAGCGTCATCGAGTTGATGTCTGGGCAAGGGAGGGGATCAACGACTGCAGGCGAGCCCGTCGGCAAATTCGTCGGGAAATTTCCCGACGGCAATATTCAGTCGGGAATTTTTTTAAAAAAAAATTAAACGAAAAATTTTAAAAAAAATTGAAAATAAAAAAACGTTTATACAATAATATTTAAATTACAAAACATTTACAAATTAGTAGGTGGAAATTGAGAATCATTATCGTCGTTAGCATCGTTGTCTCTGGCCGTATCCCAATTGATAGAAGGCATGTTTGCCTTCATCATCCTCAGCCATTGCTCACGTTCTCTTCTATTTTGCTCTATTTCTCTTTGCAGAGCGCTGAACTGTGAGTTTTGTTGTTGTAGTTGGGCTAGTTGGGCGTTTTGTTGTTCTAATTGGGCTTTCATCTCCGAGATTGTATTTTGTAATTCCTGAGTCGCGACCTTTTCCTTGCCTTTGGAGGAACTCGCATGTTTTGATGACATTCCTCCAAGACCAAATAGGCGCCCTTTGTACGGCGTTACGTGCTACGAAAAAATACTAACAATTAATTCAAATTATTAATAAAAAAGTTATTGTAAAAATGTATTAAGTTTACCTCGAAATACATCTCGTTGTATTCTTCTTGAGAAAGAGTCGGTTGCGTCCCATCTTCTCTTGGCGGGATTTGGGACACTCGTTGCGATGCCATGTTATCAACATCGTCGTGAATTTGTTTTGCCCTGGCATCTACCCAGGAACCGTCGGATTTTTTCTTGTGTGTACGTTCTAACAATTCCACGTACGACGGTTCACATCCTTTCTCTTTCCTCTAAAACAAATTTGATGTTTTACGTATTAAACAAATGTCACTCCTACTAAAACTTAAAAAATTTTTAAATCTTACCATATCTTCGTAAACGTCCGCAAAAGAGCGGGAACCAGCAGTATGTGCACTAGGACCATATCCCGATCTATCAGAACGACGAGATCGACTAGCGCGTTCACTTCGTTGCTTAAACTCAGGAGAGTCCCAATAGGCAAGCAACTGTCTCCAGACATCATCAGGGATCCAAGTGGGTTTGACATTGGTGTTCTCCCATTCTTTTCTCGTTTCGTATATAAGATTTTTCAATCGCTCTCCCGCATGCTTTTGAAATTCGGACTTTACATATCCGGTTATTGCAGGATCCCAATAATATTTTTGCTGAAAATTATAAAATAACTATGTATTTAAAAATTATTTTAAGTTTAAAATTTATAATGAAAATGAATATTTAAAAAATATACCACGAAAGCTTTCCACCATCGTTCCTTTAATTCGGGATCGGTTCGCGTCCAATTGTAACCCAGACGATCATAATCAGCTTTCATTATCCTTGTGAGATGTCGATTAAGCTGGTAACGACCAAACCTAAAAATTAAAATATATTAAGACATGATGCTTAATTAGTTACTAAATGAAATTCAATTTAATTTATACCAAAGTTCGTCGGTGTTAGCTGGATCTA
>CM071866.1:43523642-43547420 GCA_036759665.1 Gynandropsis gynandra
CTGCATTAAATGAAACAATCATCGATATAAATATGTTCTTTTAACAATAATATATATTTATCATTTACTTACATATTGTCTTATCCCTGTGGAGAAATCTCTTTCTTTAAGTTCTTGGAGTTGAGATTCATCAATATTCATATATGTATTCTTCAATACATCATCGAACATCCTGAATAATGTCAGAAACATTATTTTAATATTACAAATAAAATACGCATACGTAATTGAATCTATATATTTATAAGATATTACCTTTCAAAAGGCCGTAGATATTCACAATTGAGTAAAACATATGTATGTGCGATGTGTAGATCTCGTTGTGATAGCCATATCTCTTTCGCCTTACCAGCTGTTCGACCCACGCCGCAAAAAATATCTGGAACATCTGGTACTGGATATGAAAATGTCACACCACCATCAAAACATCTGTCTGGATTTCTACTTCGTGTTTGAACATGTGGTTCGAAGTAGTAAGAAGTGAAGAACGATATCTCCTCATTCACGTATTGTTCAACAATTGAACCCTCTGGACGAGCTTTTTGTTTGGCTTTTTTCTTCAAATGGAACATAAATCGCTCGAATGGATACATCCAACGAAATTGAACTGGACCTCCTAATGCAGCTTCGTGTGGTAGATGAACTGTCAGATGCTCCATAACATCGAAGAATGATGGTGGAAAAATCTTCTCCAAATTGCATAGTACTATAACTATGTTACTTTTAAGTCTACGAACCACATCTACGCTTAAGTTTCTCGCACATAAATCTCGAAAAAATATGCCAATACCTGAAAATTCAAGTATATTAATTAGTTTATTTTACAATTAATATTTCTATATTATTAATCACTAATTATATACTATATAAAATAATCATGTTACCTCCGATTGCTTCGTGTGCATGCTTGTCCATCAATTCAGAAAAATATATGGGAAGTAGTCGTTGCATGAATACATGACAATCGTGACTTTTCATCCCTGATAACTTTCCTCCATGAATATCGACGCACCTTCCGATGTTAGATGCATAACCATCAGGAAATTTCACGTCTTCCTTCAACCAATTCAACAATTTATATTTTTCCTCATTAGACAATCTGAATATCGGGACTGGAGCTTTACCATCTCCATTTATATGTAACTCCTTCCGTGAGCAATACTCTGCGAGATCCTTCTGTGATTTAATGTTATCCTTCGTTTTTCCTGTGACATTCATTACTGTATTGATGATATTATCGAAAAAATTTTCTCTATGTGCATGACATCAAGATTGTGACGAAGCTTCAGATTTTTCCAATACGGAAGATCCCAAAATATGCTCTTCTTGTACCCATTATGGGTATTTCCGTAGCCATCAATTCTCGGATGATTGTTTCCTCCGCAATCTATACTCCTAGGAATACTCAAAGCGAGAAGTCGTTCATACAATATCTCTTCGCCGGTCAAAATTGGAGGAGGAGATTTCCGCACAACAATATTCCTTCTGAAATTCCTCTTGTTGCGTCGTAATGTATCATCAGAAGGAAGAAACCGGCGATGACAATCAAACCAACTCGTCTTTCGTCCATACTTCAACTGAAAAGCATCTGTTTCCTCCATGCAATATGGACAAGCCAATCGACCATGCGTTGTCCACCCAGATAGCATACCATAAGCTGGAAAATCACTTATTGTCCACATTAGAGCCCCTCGTAATATAAAATTTTGCCGTCTCGAAACATCATACGCTGGAACTCCTTTCCATAATTCATTCAATTCTTCAATCAGTGGTTGAAGAAATATATCCAAACTTCTTTTCGGATGATTAGGCCCGGGAATTAATATTGTTAAGAACAAAAACTCACGCTTCATGCACATATCTGGTGGTAAATTATACGGTGTCATAATAACTGGCCACAACGAATAATTTCTCCCAGACATCCCGAATGGATTAAAACCATCAGTGCAAAGGCCTAAATAAACATTTCGACTCTCAGCTGCAAAATCAGGATATACCTTGTTAAAATGTTTCCACGCCTCACCATCTGAGGGATGACACATTTCTCCGTCAGGACTTGAATGCTCGGCATGCCATCTCATGTCGCTTGCGGTCTTCTCCGATTGATACAATCTTTTTATTCTATCTGTAATTGGTAAATACCACATACGACGAAACGGAACCGATTTTCCATTTCTTGTCAAATAAAATCGATCTTTTCCACAAAATC
Organism: Gynandropsis gynandra; assembly: GCA_036759665.1. Lineage (NCBI taxonomy): Eukaryota > Viridiplantae > Streptophyta > Magnoliopsida > Brassicales > Cleomaceae > Gynandropsis > Gynandropsis gynandra. The sequence continues at coordinate 43,525,852 of CM071866.1, forward strand.
GACAATTGATCAAGTCCGAAGTTTCTTTCCAGAAAATCATACAGTTTTCTTGGCAAACATCAATCTTTTGATACGGCAATAAACCCAATGATCTCATCATCTTCTTTGTTTCATAATATGACTCGACTGCATTATTATCTTCCGGGAAATAATCTTTTACTAATTGCGATATAGAATCCATGCAGTTCTGAGAAAGATTATTTTCTGTCTTCAAATTCATTAACCGTGCAGATAAAGACAACCGTGATAAACCACTTCTACAACCATCGTACAGTGGATGCCTAGCATTTTCTAACATTTCAAAAAATGTTTTTGCTTCTTCATTCGGATCTTCTTCAATATTTTCATCTTCGTTTCTTTCGACGAATGCATTTTGCACCATTTCTACATAAGGGTTTTCTACATCTTGAAATGTCTGAGACACTTCATGATTTACGATACCCCTACTAAAATTTTCCACAACATCCCTCGTTCGTGGTGCAAAATTCTCTCCATGAGATAACCAAATAAAATAATTTGGAGTAAACCCTCTTAAATAGAGATGATTCCAAACGGTTTTCTCAGTAACGAATTTTTCATTTTTGCATTTTACGCATGGACAAACCAACTTACCGTTTTCTCTATAAACTTGTTGATTTGTCGCCACCGTCATAAACTGTGTAAGGCCTTCTAGAAACTCCTTCGATACACTTTGAGTTTCCGGATCAATTCTTCTATACATCCACTGTCTCGAAACGAAAATATTCGATCTCGACGACGATGCCATTACAATTAGAAACGATAACAAGATATAAAAAGAAATATATGAGATTTGTGTGTGAGAAACGGGTAGAAGAGAAGGGATTAAATAGAAAATTTTAAGACCGATTCGGGACGAATTGCGGACTGGAATGAATATTTCCCGGCAAACCGTCCCTAAGTCGTCTGTAATTAGGGACGGAATCGGGACTAATATATTTTCAGTAGGGAAATTGCGGACTGCTGACTCTGCAGTCCGCAAATTTGCGGACGGCTGACTCAGCAGTCCGCAATTTCCCTACGGAAATGATTTCGCTCCCTATTCCGTCCCGAATTCCGGATGACTTAGGGACTGACCGACAGTCCCCAAATTTAGGGACGGATTTGGGACTGTTTTCTTAATCCTTCTGCAATTAGTCCCTAATCCGTCCCTAAATTTAGGGACGGATACTTCAGTCCACAAATGGAATCTCGAAATCCGAAATTTCTTGTAGTGTATACACAATGAATCCACATAATTGATTTCGTTTATAAAATAGTTCAAATAGATAATACTTTTTAGTGTAATGAAACTTTTTCTGTATCTATATTGATATTATAAAAAATATAAAAGTAATTGACAAGTTCTGAAAAATATTACATATTATTTACTAGTTGTGTGTGCCTACATAAATTTCGATAGAATGGACTAGATTCGTAAAACACGTCACAACGATTATATTCATGCATATAATCGACTGTGGATATATACGACCATAATTACAAACTCATGTAACCTAAAATATCTATATACATATATATATAATAATATTGGGATAAACGAAATATCTATAACGTGATCGTTATTTGACTGATGATATTTTTCCCAACATGTATGTCTCTATTTGTGTGCCTGACAGAACCTTGCTTTATATGGATTTACGTTGGCAGTTTCCCAATAAGGATATCTTCATATTTATTTTTATAAGTTTTTTTATATAGATAAGTATATCTCTTTTGCAGTATAATTACACTAAAAAATTAAATATGGGAGAGTAGGCGACAAAGGCAGCATGGGGAGACCCAGAAAATAAGGGTAACATAAATAAAAATTATATTTATCGATCCATAAATAAAAAAAACTGATTAACAAATAAAAGAAAATAATTTATAATGCAACCTTTTTACGTATTCATTACACATGACAACACAACATAAAGGACTTTATTGTGGCGGTTCCATATGTGGACAGTCTTTGTACGTAATATGTACGTACGTATATACGAAATCAATTCTTTTTATATATATATTTTATCTTATCCTCTTTTAATTAAAAAGATAAATTCCATCTATACAGAAATTCGATGCGAAATAAAGGCTTATAGATCTTTTGATGGCAATATAAAAGAATCGGTTCCTCATAATCTTTTTCTTTCTTTAATATTTGTCCATTCTATTACTCCGTTACATCTACTTTTTGTCCGTACAAAACTAAATTTACATTAGAATAAATAATAAATAGTATTTTCGTAATGATTATGTTTAATCTAATAATGTAAGGATTAATTTGTATATATAGGATGTAAAATTCTTTTAAAATCATCACCATATATATATATATATATATTTTTTTCCACAAATAAAGGATATATTTATGATATGAATTTTTCTACATCCGAATAAAATCTCAATTTCGATATATTTAATATATATTATTTATGTGGATAATGAAAATTTATTGAGTATCAAATAAGTGTATTACTTTTATGATTATGATGTATACAAATAAATGAATTAAGATCTTTTAAACATTTTTAGTATAGATATATGAAAGTAATGTTGAGCACATGAAAGAATTACAAACATGAGAAATCCAACACTCGGGTTGTATACATGTACATATATATAAGCGAGTGTATGAGTATATATATATGATGATGATGGTGATGATGATGGGGATGATAATGATGGGGATGATAATGATGATGATGAGAAGTAGGAAGCAAAATAAATAAGAGGGAGGCTAACGCCTAACCGTGGAGGGGAAATAAAAGTGCATGTGTACATCAACCTCACACGCGTCCTCTACTCTTTCTCCACACGTCTTTTAGGGTTTCCGTCTTCCATAGTGATTCCCTTCTTTTATTTATAAATGATAAGAAAACGATGGAATAATAGTTGTATATCTATATATATATATCAATAGGATATGAAAGTTAAAAGTATAAATTATTTTAATATTAATTGAACAATTTAGAGTACATATTTTATATTCGTTACAATTTCTTTTTTATATAATTGAACCAAACCCCTTTTACAATGAAACGATTTAAATTCGACTGTTATTTGTTATTATTTATTAAAATTTGAATAATTCAAAATTGTAAATTTGAATTAAAAATCGAATCGATATCTAAAACGATCAACTCTAATAACTAGGGTTTTACTAACTTTGAATAAAAAAAACAAAATTATATAAAACAAAAGCACTCAAAAATAATTTAAAATCGTTTTGAGAGATACGTTAATCTGAATTTACCACGACCAATTCGAAATACATCAATATTTGTCAAAACTATCAAAAAATTTTACATTATATGTCATCCCAATTATGAAAATGGATTACAATCTAATTCAAATCAAAATTAGTTGAATAATTTTAGATGTCCAAAATTATATATAAGTTTATAATTTACTTCTTAACCGATATTAAATAATATAATATAATAAACACTCAATCACGTTTTAGATTACATTCTACAACATACATAACAAAATAAAAATTTCAATATCGATATATTCAAATTGAAAGGGACTCCTAACTGTGGCGAAGAAAGCCCCAACTCCTATTATGATAAATCTTTCAGTTCGAGTCTTACTAAGATAATATTTTATACCCAGAAGTCAATGTCATATTAGAGGTTCGATCTCTGTCTTGACTCCGGCCTGAAAATCAAACCAAAGATTTTGAGATTTTGTTGGTTGCGCCCCCTTCAATGGTTGTTAATTTCAATCATAATATAACATATAAAATAAATTTGATCTAAATAACACAAATCATATCTCATAATTTTAAAAGAATAATTAATTTATTATCGAATGATTTTAAATTAAAATCTCATAAATCTTATTATAATATCAGAACCAAATTAAATTCAAACCATAATATTTTGTGACTTAACAATTAAATACGCATCAAAATCATATCAATTTTAAGCTGAACTAGTTTTCAATACTTGAATCGACAACTTTAAAAATGTTACAAAAGTATGACAAAAAAACATTTAAAAAAATTAATCAGATCAGATAAACCAGAATTATGTAATAATAAATATTTTTAATATATAAAAGGTTAGCTTTGGACGAAAAAGGATGTTAAACGATTCGTGTCGGGACCCAAAATGCGACAAAATTAACACAAATCTGTTATAAAGCGACAGGCGAAGTGAGACTGAATCCATGTATATATGCCTATTTAATCTTCACATAATAAAGTAATTAATTAATTATATTTAATCCGTAAAGATTATGATTATATAATTTAGTTGTTGTGTAAATGCTATTATAAATATAATGAGATTCTAGATTTATTAAGTGGGGGCGTTATAACTCAACCATAGCACACAAACAAATGGAAAAAAGTTAAACCCGACATTTTATTTTATTGGAAATAACTTTTATCTTCAGTTTATTTGTCCGTTAATTAATATATTATCAACAAATATAATCGTCTATCTTATAAAAATAATAATGATCTAGTGAGTCCTAATTCCAATTGTAGTAGAAAAATGATATGTACTTTTCATAATCAACCAAAAAAATTGAATGATATTGTCTAAATATTATCATTTTCCACACAAAAATTACAAAAATAAACCTACATATTTATCGTATATATGTTTTATAAGAATTTAGTAGAAACGAATCAAAATTTTACATCTTGTTCAAAATGAATATAAAATAAATCGATACCTAACCTGCTATATGATTAATTAATTGATTAATGACCATTTATAATACGCTTGTTTTACTTTTAAACCCTTAAAAGTTACTTTTTTTTAATTTTTTAAATTGCATGCGTTCTTCTTGGTAAATAAATGTGACATTTAGAACTATTTTTTATTACTACCGAACTTTAGTAATTAATATAGTTTTCTTCGGGCCTCTTGGCAATTTTCCTTTGGTTAGGAGGCCATTAACAATGTTGGAAAAATAAGTGATGTATGTCGATCATTCATATCTATATTGCATTCATATAAAAAATTTTACTTTTTTCTAACAAATTAATTTGGAAACATACTCTTAATAAATTGATTATATATGAATATATATATATATATAAAGTAGTGAACATTAGCTAGAATTCAGAATGTGTGTCTGACAGATATAATGAATAAATTGTTGTGACAAATAATATAACTATATGCGTATCGGACGGGTTCGATAAACATTTCTCGTTTCACACGCGAAGTCGGAAAATATTTCATTGAAATCTTTCCAAGCCTGACCATCCGATGGATGTTGCATTACACATTCGGCCGTGGAGTGTTCTGTGTGCCATTTCATTGCTGCAACGGTTTTTTTTTATTCATATAACCTTCTCAACCTGTTTGCTACATGCATATAAAACATTTTCTTGTATGGTACATATTTCCGTGAATATGGTTTAAACATTTTCGGTACATATTTCCGTGAATATGGTTTTTAGGCCGAAATCTGCTTGAACCGCAAAACTTGCATTCCAACAAGTCTTTATCATTTTCCCAAAACAACATGCAATTGTTTCTACAAACATCAGTTTTCTCATGTGGCATTCCCAAGTCTTTTAACACATTCTTTGTTTCGTAGTATGTCTCGGGAGCTTGGTTATTTTCCGATAAATATTCCCGCATTGTTTTACAAAATGAATCCATGCAATTTTCAGCCACATTGTAGTCTGCTTTAATACTCATCAATCTTGAAGACAAAAATAAACGAGACTGACCTTCACGACAACCTTCATATATAGGTTGTTTCGCCGAATCCAATAGGTTGAAGAATCGACGTGCATCGATGTTCGGCATCTCTTCGTGCGTTTGTTCATTAACAACTCCAGGAAAAGCATCTGACACCATTTCCACATATGGATTGGTCGTTGATGCTTCATAAATAACTTCTTCATTTCGTTCTACTTGTACATCTTGCACACTATCTCTAACATCGCAATCTTCGCCGTGAAAAAACCAAATTTCGTAATTTTCAACGAAACCCACATTATACAGATGTTTGCAAACAACTTATTGACTTCGATACTTCATGTTTTTGCATCTTTTGCATGGACATAACATTGTCCCACGTTCTTGACACAAAGGCTGCATCGATGCAAAACTCATGAATTGCTCTAATCCGTGTAAAAATTCTTGCGTAATCTCTTCGGTTACAGGATCTTTTCTTCTATACATCCACTCTCTTGATCTATATATATTTCGATTTGAAGACGACGACATTTTTTCGAAATTTTTTTTGTTATTGATGGTTTGATGCACTTTTTGGTAAGAACTAAATAGTTTAGGTTCCAACGGACATCCGTTGCAATTTCCAACGTATAGCCGTTGCAGGTTCACGTGAAATTATTTAAACCGGTGGCCTCGAAATTCACAAAATCAACGGTCTTCCGTTGCCATGCTTTCTAACGGATTTTCCAACGGAAACTGCCAACGGATGGTTTCCGTTGCCATCCGTTAAAATTTTCGACGGACTTCCAACGGATTTTCTAACGGATATCGGCCCGTTGCAATATCCCCACATCTGTTGCAATCCGTTGGTTCTCGTTTCCAACGGACGGATCCGTTGCCCCGTCCGTTGGAAATACCGTGTTTTTTTGTAGTGTTATATATTAAAAATAAGATTTACTGAATTGTGATACCGTTACGTCGACAATGATGTGTTAGTCCAGTAAGCAAACCTAACATCATAATATTTCACATCAAATATTTTAAATATTTTGTTAATATTACAAATTTATTACACTTAATAGAAATCAATATATTACGTATAATAATTAATAATTTTACATAATAGATAGATATGTATATTCACAAATATTTTTAAAAAAAGTTAAACATGTCACTATATTCAGAATTAAAATTACAAATAAATTTAAATTTTTGTATAAAACAGAAAATCTAAATCTATATTCGAGATTAAAATTTATATTTATATATAAATTGAATATATTTTAAGAATTATCTATATACAAGTTAAAAATTAATGTATTTATTTTTAACATTATAAAATTTACGAAAATCTATAGATCAAATTAAGATTTTTTTTCTTTTTACACAAAGATTTAATTATTGTATTTTTCTAAAATTTTTAAAATTGAAATGTATTTTTTTATTAAAACAAAGAAAGATACATATTGGGATGTATATCACTTATTCTTTAAAACATTATATTTATTTAAAACGTTTGAAACAATTTGGTATTATCATATCATATTTACATTCATCTCTACATGACAACCACATCTTCTTTACATCTACATGATATGTAAAAAAAATCGAAATATTCTTTATAAAAAAATGGAACCTTCTTTATTCTCCTGATATCGATATTAATATAAATTTAAATTGTGTTGGGTTAATAAAAAGAAACAAAAAACAACTATTAAACTGGATTTCTATATCTCCAAACAAAAAAGTTAAATTAACACGCTAATTAATTATTATTTTGTGACACCGATCATTTAGTTTATAAATTATAATGACTAATCAGTTTAGTCGCGTAATATTTTCCTCTGTCCTTTATAGGACACGTGTCCAGTACACATACACGTTAGAGTTCAACTACATGACAAAAGAAGCCTCTCACGTCAATTATAATGTATTTTTTATTTTAAAACTTATTAGTCTTTTATAATAATCGGTATTACATTTTGATTTAAATTTTACTATTTGAGCTTAATTTTAATGATAATAATATTTTCATTATTCATATAAAATATTCCATAAAAGTAAATGTAATTTTTAGTCAAAACATAATTTTAAAAGAACTAATTTTTGAATTTAAGCTTTTATTTCCATCAAAGCATTGGACCTAATTGTTTGATTAGTTTGTTCCATTTTCAAATTTGTAGTTTATATATGGAATAATGAAATATTTATTGGAAATTGGATTTTTTTCATGGCATATTGTTTGGCTTAATATTTCGTTTCTCCAAGTGAAATTGTTTAATTTATAATTTATAGTGAATATTGATATTTTTCACTTGAAATTGTTTTTACTTTGTTACTTCCGAAATTAAAATAAAGGAATAAACAGAGACTAAAGACAATGCACTATTTTCAACTACGTACTATTTATTACCTATGCCCATAAAAATATTTATATTTTACCATTTCTTATTTCTCTTTAATCAAAATATCTATAAATATGAATATCATTTTTATATTTATTTATCAATTTAAATATTTATAATTGAAAGATATTTTGTATATTTTATTTACCATTTCAATTAACATATTATTTTTTCCTTTGAAAAACCTGAAAAATTACATAATACATATTCAATATTGAAAATTCACTTTTAGAATCAATAACAAGTTCCGGTTTAAAATCAAAATTTTTATAACTCATAAATTGTCTAAATAGTTTTAATTTTTTTAATGTTTAATGTCATATATAAATAATATAGAAAGAGGTCCCGTTTGAAAATGTTTGTAGTCCTATGTGCTCAAGTCATTTTGTTCTCATGAATTCTAAAATATGACCTAAATATACGAATTTAATTGAATTTCTCCCATACTTTTTAAAAATATATATACAGTTCGGATCTTTAATATTAAATGACATCTGCTAAAACTAAATAAAAAATAAAAAAAAAATTATGCGAATATATTACAACAAACAACGAGCACCATAATTTTTTATATTCCAAGCACTTTACGTTGACCAAAAACAATATTATTGTTTGAAAAATATTCTGTATTTTGGGACTTTCAAAAGAAAATATAAGAGAATATATTTTTCATGTAATTACCCAATAAAAAGTTTTAATAACTTACATTTCTGGTACACGAAGAGGCAAAGCCCATCACTATTATTAGTGATGGGTCCGACGACAAGTCGTATTCGTTTTGATATACTTTCAATAAACCATATCCGAATAAAAAAAATACGACAATTAATATTATTTATTGCTTAAAATAATTTTTTAAAAAACATCAAATTATGAAAAATAATACAAGTTTTTTCGTCCATGGTTTTCCGTTGAGTACATATGATCATCCTTAGAATCACTTTGTAAACACACAAAAATATTATTGACTTATACTTGTCGTTTCATTATAGATTTGTTTTAACAAATATAATCAGAATATATATATATATATATATTGTGTGAAGACTTGCGTTTTCCTATGCTGGTTCGTTTACAAGAATACAAAAAAAAAGAAGAAAAAAAAGGAAATGGATAATATTATTATTTGCCCCCACACGGTATAATGTCATAGGAAGACATGACAATGATGAGTTAGATTGTCTGAACCAGCTTGCAACTTGTTTGTTTATTTAAATACTTGACTTTTTTCTGTTTTAAAAAATTATTTATAAAAACAAAAGAAAAATACTTTTAACTTTTAGTTTTAATTACTTGACAAGTTGCGAATGGGTCATGGATGGGCCAATATTATATTTATTCTTGTGATCTTGTTGCAGTTGAAATGAAAGTTGTTATGCCTCTTATGTGTATTAAATTATAAATTATTTTCCAATTATTTACCTTTTTAAAAATTTATTGTGTTTTTAATCGACAATAACTCATATATATTCTGTTACCAAAAAACCAAAATTTCCAATGATATAATTCCTATGTTTCCATATTATTTTTTCTACGATTAATAAATATTATATAAATATATATATATATTCTTTTAAAAAGTAAGAGTGCTTTTAGAATAAATAATTTGTTTGAAAATTTGGGTCTGAGATTTTTCTACTTAAAATTGAAACGTAGAGCTCAGTATAATTTGGAATATTAAGGAGAATAATGTTGAGATTTTTGACTAGATTAACTGATCCACGTGTCGATTTGTAACTTGAAGTTTGAAAAGACCGGAAAAAAGAAAATATATTTCAAAACTAACAATCATTTAACAGTATAAAAAGTGTTAAGAAATATTCATTCAGTATGTCTACTATATATATTTATATATTAATATATATACTTCGATTACGTTAATTTAGATTTTCTAATACGTTTTCGCTTATTATAACACAGTAATAAGATATATTTACAATTTTGTTTAAAAATAAATAAATAGGGATAGATTTTAGTAGATTGAGAAAATAATGAATATTTACAAATATCAGACTGTTTGTATTTGTATTTGTGCTATAAACTCATGAGAGAAGAAAGAGCAAAAGAAAGTCTGTGTATTCTTATCATTAGGTGAACATACAGCAAACGTATTTATAGTATTATATATAATAAACCTAAAACAGAGTCGTAATAAAAATAGGAAAAGTAGCAAATCTAGGAATATAGAAACAGAATAAAAATAAGAAACTTAGAGAATCTCTAGAATATCTCTAGAATATATCAATCTCTGTAATACACCTCAAGTCAGAGCGTGTAGATCACAAACGCCCAACTTGGAGATAAAGTAATCGAATTCCCATTTGCCCAGAGCTTTCGTGAAATGTCAGCGAGTTGAAGTTTCGTGCGGACATGAAATGTAGCGAGGTTGCCCAAGTCCAGTTGGTTGCGGACATAGTGACAGTTGATCTCAATGTGTTTAGTGCGTTCATGAAAGACCAGGTTGCTACAGATGTGCAATGCGGCTTGGCTATCGCAACACATCCTCACATGCTGTGACTGTTCGAAATTAATATCCCGTAGAAGATGCTTTAGCCAAACGAGTTCCCGAGATGTGGAGGCCATTGCCCTGTATTCAGCCTCGGCCGAAGAACAAGACAGAGTCGCTTGCTTCTTCGTACGCCAAGAAATAGGAGAGACGTAAAACTGGACGAACAAACCTGTAAATGAGTGACGATCAACAGGACACGTGCCATAGTCCGAGTCACACCACACAGTCAGTAATGAAGAAGAAGCCGAGGAAAGTTGAACTCCTTGACTCCGATTACCCTTTATATAACGAACTACCCGCAACGCAGCCTCCCAATGAGAGAACCGAGGTTACGGCATGAACTGCGAGAGCGTGTGGATGCAGTAACTAAGCTCGGGTCGGGTATTGCCCAGATAAATGAGATGCCCAACTAAGCGTCGGTATGGTTCCGGATCTGTCATGAAGTCGCTGTCATCTACGACCAACCTATGGTTTTTTTCCATCGGAAAGGCTGCAGGCTTGGCTTCCAACAAACCAGCTTCGGAGACAATATCAAGGGCATATTTGCGTTGACACAAGTAGTTACCAGTTGGGCTTCTGACAACCTCAATACCTAAGAAATACTTTAGTCTTCCAAGACCCTTCATGTAGAAGCATACGCTCATGTATTCCTTGAACCGGAGGATAGCATCCACAGTAGAGCCTGAGACTATCAAATCATTGACATATACGAGAACGTTGAGGTAGATGTCGTTCTTATGATAAAAACAGAGAATAATCAGCATAAGAGCGCTGGAAACCAAAGCTGAGGAGAGCCCCTTCAAGTTTGCGAAACCAACAGCGGGGAGCTTGTTTCAGCCCATATAACGATTTACGAAGACGACAAAATCTGGTGTCAGAAGGCGAGTGAAGGTCGGGTGGCAATTTCATGTATACCCCCTCTTCGAGATCACCGTGCAAAAACGCATTATGAACATCCATCTGATGAACCTGCCATTGTTTCACTACGGTAAACGCGAGAAACGTGCGTACTGTTGTCATCTTGACTACTGAGGCAAACGTCTCGGTATAATCGAGTCCATGAACCTGTTTGTTTCCGAAAATCACTAGCCGAGCCTTATACCGTTCTATTGTTCCATCAGATCGATCTTTGACTTTGTATACCCATTTCGATCCAATCGCCTTCTTTCCCGGGGGTAACGTCTCTAGAGTCCATGTCCCATTTTTCTCCAAGGCATCCAATTTGTTTTGCATTGCTCGACGCCATCGTTCATCCTTGATGGCTTTAGCATAGCTATGAGGTTCATGATGGGTGGAAACCGCTGCAATAAAAACACGGTGATTATCCGAAAATTTTACCAACGATAGATAATTACTGAGAGGGTATGGTGTCGAAGGAAGCGCATGTAACTCAGAGTCATCCTTGGGAATAGGTTGCACGTTGACCGTGTGAGTGACATAATCTCGAAGTTTTGATGGGGGCTTTGTTGATCGTGTGCTGCAGCATAAAGCGTGCTCGCCGACTGAAGCAGAACTTTGTAAGTGGTGGTCTGGTCTGGAAGATGGTATCGGACTTTGGAGCTCAAGCGAATTCTCGATTGGCATCGATGGAAGCACTGTGGACACATCCTGTTGAGAGAGATTTCCCCCCTAACTAGCGGATTCACTGTCACAGCAGACTTGGAGGTGTCTTGAACGGAAGAAATCTGATATTCGATGATTAAATCATCTTCATCCTCTGCAAGAGACGATGTCCAAAGTGGTGGCTCATGTGGTGAAGTCGAATCTGCGGAGGTCTGAAATGGGAATTGGTCCTCAAAGAAGGAAACGTCACGAGAGACCAAAAACAAACCACGATCCATATAAAAAACGCGCCGTCCTTTCTTGGTGTAGGGATACCCAACGAAAACACACTTGTGACTGGACTAGCAAATTTATCACCTCGTTACCCTTGGTTGTGAACGTAGCAGAGAGAACTAAAGACCCGAAGATGGGAGACATTCGGAGGCTGACCATGGAGCATTTCATAAGGAGTTTTCCCATCGAGAACTGAAGACGGAGTACAATTAATCAAATATCCAGCAGTCAAGACACAATTGCCCCAAAAAGCAATCAGAGCCTTAGACTGAAAGAGCAGTGCTCGAGCCACATTTAGAATGTGTCTGTGTTTTCACTCAACTCGGCCATTTTGCTGCGGGTTCCCAACACAAGAAGTCTCGTGAAGTATTCCTTTGCTTTGAAAGAAATTTGAAAGACTTAAACTGACTTGGGTGTTAAACTGACGTTCCACCATGGCTAAAAAATTATGAACTAGACGGGCTGCTTCTGATTTTGCAGACATGAGGTATAGCCAGATAGAGCGAGTATATGTCGTCAACCACGGTAAGAAAATATCGTGCGTCGGAAAGACTTTGAGTTTTTAAGGCCCATATGTCAAAATGCACAAGTTGGAAAGAACGTGTCGTCTTATTCATACTTAATGGAAAAGAATCTTTAGTTTGCTTGGCCCGAAAACAAATATCACAAGCCTTATTGGCGGAAATAGAACTAAAACCAGAAATAAAAGAGGTAATCTTTAGAGACGGATGGCCGAAGCGCCGATGCCATATCTCGAACTTCGCTTCGTCCGTGGTGTGGATAGCTGCCGCGGTGACCCATCCACGAAGATAATACAATCTCGATCACTGCTCACCCACTCCAATCAGCATCTTCGAACGACGCTCCTGAATTACACATAAGCGGTGAGTTAATTGCACACTGCAGTCAGTTTCCTCAAGAAGCTGCGAGACAGAGATCAGGTTGCATGCTAAACCCGGTACAAAAAACACATTATTGAGCTGAAAGTGCTTATGGAAGTGGACGCTTCCTTTCTGAACTGAATAAGCATGATTGCCATCAGGAAGTCCCACATATATGCGATCCATTGGAGTGATGTTCGTCAACAAGTTGATATTTCCTGTCATATGATTGCCTGCACCTGAGTCAATGATCCAGGGAGAAATAATCGATTTACCTGACATGGTCTCAGTTGCTCCTATTCTACTAATATTCAGCAGGTTAAGCAGTGCATTCCACTGTTCTGGAGCGACCCCAAAGAGGCCAAATTTGTCGTAATCGGAGACCGAAGCATTGGGTTTTGGTGTAGCACCGGGAATAACGGTCTTCGCAACATTCACATGTACCACCGAAGTGCGTCCGCATCCGCGTCCAGAACCTGATGTGTTTCCTCGTCCTCGTCCCGAGCCATGGCCTGAGCCACGCCACCAATCAGGATATCCATGCAGCTCCAAACATGTGTCCACTGAATGCCCTGTTTTAAGGTAGTACGAACATTGCAGATTCGGGTCACGTTGCTCTGTTCATGATTTTTGCTTCGAACTTGAGCTGACAGCAAATGCCATGACGTCTGGTTTTTCTTGCACCATCATTGAGAACACACGATTTAGAGGCGACAATGGATCTTGTGATAGAATTGTCGAACAAACTGTGCCAAAGGTAGACTCATTCACACCAAGAATGAATTGATGAATTATTTCCTCTTCTCTTTTCTTCTCTAGTTTAGCAGAAAGTGCACAGGTGCAGCTTCCACACGAACACAGAGGGACAATATCATATGCGGCTAAGTCCTCCCAAAGGCGTCTTAGTTTTCCATAATAGGTCGTAACAGAGATCCCGTGTTTTTTGCAGGAACTCAACTCGGATTTGAGAAACGGAATCCTCGACCCGTTCGAGATAGAGAACTGGGTTGTTATATCGCTCCACAGTTCCTCCGCAAGTTCAGTGTTCGAGATGTTGTTTCGAATCGACGGATCTACCGTGTTTCGTATCCATGAAACAAGAAGGGAATTATTCGTCCACCAGTCTTCTAGATCATCGGAATCATCTGAGGGCTTCTTAATCGATCCATCAACGAAGCCGAACTTCTTCCTTGAGCGTAAGGCCGTACGGAGATCGCGAGCCCATTCTATGTAATTATGCTCTTTAAGCAAAGTTGGAGAGATCAACGAACCAGGATTATCGCTGGTCGAGAGATCATAAGGGGATATCGCCCGCCGCTGCACTATTGCCGGAGTCTTCTCACCCGAAGAACTCATGGCCGAGTTATCTGCGGAGGTTTTTGTTGCAGAATCGTTGCTCATATCAGCAAACGAGACGCGAGATCAGTGGTCGTTCACGGAGAAATCAAAGAAACGAAAAGAACACTGGTAAAAAAACCAGCTCTGAAACCATGCTATAAACTCACGAGAGAGGAAGGAGCAGAAGAAAGTCTGTGTATTCTTATTATTAGGTGAACATACAACAAACGTATTTATAGTACTCTTTATAACAAACCTAAAACAGAGTCGTAATAAGAATAGGAAAAGTAGCAAATCTAGGAATATGGAAACATAATAAGAATAGAAAACTTACAGAATATCTAGAATATCTCTAGAATATATCAATCTCCGTAATAATTTGTATTCGTCGAATATACAATTTAGTATTTTTGTTTGTATTTGTAATTCGGATATTTGTAAATACAAATTTTTTCGAATATACGTCCCGTCGAATATACGGATATTCGTATTTGAACCTAAATATTTTTAACGTATAAAAAAATATATAAAAATATTTTAATAAGAAAACCAATAATAATCAAATATAATCTAAAACTAAAATTTCAAATCATACAAAGATGCAAATATACATAATATAAATAAAACAAAACATCAAATCTTCACATTCATCTCCACGCCAGTCATTTAAATTTAATTTCGTAGATGATTATATGAATATCATCAATACGCCTAAAACAATGAAACAAGTTGTTAGATTATACACTAAAATAAAATTCGTAAAAAATTATTTATTTAGCGAGTTTTGTATTTTTTTCATATATTGTAATATCTCTATAACATTATTCAACCCATTTGGATTAGAACTAATCTTGAATATAAATTAAATCTTCAAAAATATTAGTTATTTTAGAGTATTTGATATTTTAGTCCTTCAATAATAAATATATTACATATTTGTCTATATATATATAATAAATATTTAAATAATATTAATAATATTTTTTATTTCCAATTTGATCATTAAAATCAATTTTGTTATATATGTATCTATATATTAACTATATTTTCTATTTAATACTGACGGATACGAATAGTTGGATAGTTGAGTCTACTATTTGTATTTGTATTTGCCGAATATGTGATTTCTAATATTTTTATTTGTATTTGTATCAACGGATATTTGAATTTTCGGTTTGAATACGAATCGGATACAAATACTACGAATATTTTGCTCAGTCCTAAATTTTAGGATTTTTATTCAATTCTTTGCATATAAAAAGCTCAAGTCTTTTTCATTGCTTATCATATTTGTAAATCGTTAATTATTTCTACCCAATAAAATAAATTTTTATGTGTTTCCAATAATATATTTAAATTAATTAGATTTTAACGATTTTGGTTTTTTTGGTAGGATATGTTGTAATTAAATTACTAAAAGACTAAAAAAATGGTGAAAAAAGTACTCTTAAGGTTTATATTTGGTATTATGAAGATCTTTTTCGTGAATAAACAGAATAAATGCCATGTCCGTCAACTTCAATGATCCCAAACAGTTTAATTTTTGGTTTTTCTATTCATTTTCCTAAAAGTCAACTCTTCTGTTTATTTTTTCAAAAGTGATGGTTAAGGTTTTTTTATTTGGATTTTGATTAATATAATTTTTTAATATAATGGATTCAAATTTGTGATTTGAAAAATATTTATAATATATATTCATCAATTAAATTATTCATAATTTAAATTTTGATTATAAAAAAATAACCTTAATAAAAATAAGACCACAAGGATATTTATTGATTTTTTTTCTAAAACTAAATAAAATAAATTACGATTACGAATATAAATAACGGTGGGCCAAAGAGGAAAAAGCGGTTTTAAGAGAAACCATGGACTTTCCCTATTGATATGCTGACTCGTAAGCTGCTAGTTGTCACCAATATTTTTTATTATTTTCATTAATACAAAAAATACTATATTTAAAATTTATATTATAAGTTAGCATTTGAAATATTTCTCATGCTCTTAATGCTGTTGTATTTTATTTCTCCAATGTTTAGTTGTCCCTGTCGCATAATTAAAATACGCAATATAGGCTTTATTTGTATTCAATTTTTAATAGTTTAATTATGATGTAAACAAAAAAACCATTTGAATAGAATCTAATATCAACCATCCAAAACCTTAATTACCGAATGAAGAAAAATTAAACTTATTTCAAAGTCAAATTATAGTATACTGAGTTGAATTTGACCAATTCTTTTAATGATTGTACATATATATGTATTGAGATGAGAACTCCAAAGTCTCGAACCTAAATCTCATTGCCCATTTTTAATAAATTCATACATATAAATCATATAAAATAAACGAATATTCGTATAATTTAAGTTATTCAATAGCAAGAATAATTTAAAAAAAAAACATTTAAGGTGAAACGTGCGTGACGACGCAGCACTTCGGCCACAAGTTGATATCCAGCTTTAGAGATACAGTCAGGCTGTCTCCAAAATATTGATAATATGATAGTTGTTAAAAATTTAATAATACTATAATGATTGTAAATATATATATATAAATGGCGGAATATCAGAAATACCCTCAAAGGGCTAAAACACTTCAAAAATACCCTTCCCCAAAATAATTATTAAATCCGATAAATAAAAACTGAGGAAAAGACAAATTTGCCCTTAACGTTGGAACGTGGAAAAATGGAAGTTCGGCAGTTTTTCGACGTGAAAAACTGCCGAAAACGAGAAATCCGAACAGTTTTTCGCCGTGAAACCTGTTTAAAAGTTGATAGCAAGAAAGAAATAAGTGATTTCGAACTTGAGAGGGAACGATTTGAAGTTGGCGAACGATTTGAAGTTGGCGAGAAGGAAACTGGCGAAGAGAGCACGAAGAGAGCACGAGTCAATCTTCAATGGCGTCAATAAGTGTAAGTAGTTCGATTTCTAGGGTTTTGCAAGCTTTCGAGTCACAAAATGGTTTATTGATTTGAAATGGGTCGTTTGAGTGTCGCGGAGTGTCTGAGGGTCGTTTGAGTCGCATGGGTCGCACACGTCGGTTGAGGGTCGCACGGGTCGATTGCGTCGCATGGGTCGGTTGGGTCGCATGGGTCGGTTGGGTCGCATGGGTCGGTTGGGTCGCATGGGTCGGTTGGGTCGCATGGGTCGGTTGGGTCGCATGGGTCGGTTGGGTCGCATGGGTCGCTTAGGTCGGTAGAAGTATAATGTATTCGTAATTGGTCATTTTGCAGGAAAAAGGGACTAAGAGGAAGGAGTGCGTGAGTGATGCTGATGCTGATGCTGCAGTCCCTATGACACTGGAGAAGAAATTAATAGGGGAAATAAGGAAGTCGGAGAAGAGAATCATCAACGCCGTAAGAGACCTTCTAAGGGATGTCGGGATTCATGTGCCTAATCCAAAATCAAAGGCTGCCGAGAAAGTTGCGATCACCGAAACCCAATCTTCCGACACTGTTGGTGATTTTGCTTTTGAATTCCTTCGACGTCCAAATCCAATGTCAAGAAACCTTGCTCCTGATGGAGTTCCACCAAGTAAGTAATATTTAATGAAAAGGTCATTTGAGTGTCAATTTCCATCGAGACATATAAGTCATAGGGTCGCATAAGCCGTAGGGTCGTTAGAGTCGTAGGGTCGCATAAGCCGCAGGGTCGTTAGAGTCGCATGGGTTTCATATGTCGCATGTGTCACTGGGTCGCTAAAGTCGAATGGGTCGCATAGGTCACATAGGTCGCATTGGTCCCATTGGTCGCCATATGTTTAATGAGGTAAATTTTATGCAGGTGCTGGACCTTTATCGAAGGAGTCTGCGCCATATGTTGAACCTCCGCCGGCGAAAAGAGCAAGAACAATTCAAGAACCCGAAAAAACGGTGGTTCAAGAACCTGAGGAGTTTGTGTGGAATCCCAGAGGATTAGTAAAGGGCTTGATAACCCGATTTCCTTCGTTCACTGATGCTAGCGGTGAAAAGTTGACTAAGCTATATTGGTTCCTGAAGGCACCTCGACATGAGCGGTGGTGGATATCTGAGCTAGATATTCCCCGGGGGCCAAAGTTTTGGGAGATTATATTAAAGGCCAACGCATGGCTTGAAGATGAAGTAAGTTTTTTTAAACCCTTAGTCTCACGGAGTTTTGTGTCATATGCATTCCTGTGTGTTAATTTTTTTTTTTGCAGCAATTGGATGAGGCGTTGATGGAGCTGTCTTCTCGCTTGGCATCGGATCCCAGCGCGTATCAGAATTATTACGTTTGTCCTGTTGCTTTCATGCAGACGCTCTCGATGTGGACGTACGAGGATATGGAAACTTTGCCGGAAAAGCTTAGTCAGTTTTTGAACGCCAAGCCACCAATTAGTGATTATGAAGGTTTTGTCTCGGTTCTAAACATTCCATCGATAAATAATCGATGGGTAGGATGTCATTGGGTAGCCATCAAAGCGGATTTCAAAACCCGATGCATCACGGTATACGACTGCAGGATGAGCCTTAAGGAAACACATATCGATCCGGTGATTGAGAGGATAAGAAAAGCTGTCCCCAAGATGCTCATTCTCGGAGGGTTTCCTTCTTTGGCTTCTGGAGAAGATGAATGGAGGTATGTGTATTATGATGGTCTGCCACAGAACCAAAGCGGGAATGACTGTGGTGTTTTCTCCTATAAATTCGTAGAAGCCTCGTTATCAAAGGATATGGATATGTTTCTTCGTATTTGCGACGACAAGGTTACTTCCATGCGTGAGAAGATGGCGGCTGATATATATAGTAATGGAGAACGTATCTATGAACCCGAAGATGACTAAATTGATATTTGGTACATTGTTTTTTTTGGACTGGTAGATGTGAACATTTGGTACATTTTTTTTAATATTTGGTACATTCTTTTTTCTATTATTTGGTACATTGTTTTTTTTATAATATTTGGTACATTGTTTTTTTTCTAATATTTGGTACAAGGGTCACAGAGCCTCATACGACCCTTGCGACCCATGCGACCCATTTGACCCTTGCGATCCATGCGACCCATGCGACCAAAATGGTTTATTGATTTGAAATGGGTGAGTGTCAGTGTCAGTGAGTCGGTTAGGTCGCAAGGGTCGCAGGAGTTGCATGAACATCTTCGACTCCGTGAGTCGGTTCACATGGTTTTCACTAAAATCGAAAGGAAGACAACAGAGCATGACGCTGGTTTTGAGGTTCCACATCTTGACCATCCTTCATCATAGGAGGGGCCCATGGTAAATGTTCCGATCAACGCTCGAACTCCAACTCAATCTCCATGGACTACGCTTAATGCTTGACGATGATGATGACTTGAACAGAACCATCACTAAGCGACTCTAGAGAAACTCGGGTGTTAAGTGACGACTGTCTCATTAGGGTTTGAGGAAACCCATGTCCATTGATCGAGAATTTAACGGCCCCATTTTAGTTCTCTCTCCTATTTCCCTTCATGACATCTCCTAAAGAAGCTCATCCTATAAAATCTCTTCCATTTCTACATGATTGAAAGAATTCGTGAAAATACTTTTCCTTTGGGTTGTAAATCTTTTCCATGGAATCGAAGAATAGAGTTCAGGTGAAACATAGCATCAACTTTTTCAAAGAACCAAACTTGGATACGTGACTTACAGTAGAGAGAACATGAAACATTGCTATTGTATATGTAACAAACACAAGTGCATCAAATCAAGGCCAAACCATTAATTATATGGGGATTTTGAAATATTAATTAATCCTATGTATATATATATATATTACAAGTTTTGTAATTACGAAAACAATCGAAACTAGGCCTGGCCAAATCGGTTTTCGGTTCGATTATGACGGATACGGTTTATTCGGATTTCTATAAATAATAACCATATTATAACCAAATTAAATCGGTTCAGTTCGGATCGGTTTTATAACGGTTCGGTTCGGTTCGGTTACATGTAAAAAAATGATAACCAAAATAACCCGAACTCTAATTAATTCGATTTGGTTCGGTTATTATTTGGATATTATTTCGGTTATCATTTAGATATTAGTTCGGTTCTTCAAAATTTAAGATGAAACCACTCTTATGTAAAAAAAATTAGATATAACCAAATAAAGAACATAATTAAATATGAAATCGCTGGTGAAATCGTCGGAAAAATCGATGGGTGGGTGAAATCTTCGAGTGAAATCGATAAATGGGTAAAATCGTCGGATAATACCAAAGGGAAAGAAGAAGAACATCATGAAGAGAGAAGAAGAAGAGCGTGAAGAGAGATGAACAGCGTGAGAGAGAAGAGACTTGTGTGAGGATAGAAAAATTTGGGGCTAGATTTTTTTTGTCAATATATTTTAATACCCGATCGGATAACCGATATTTTTCGGTTATTACCCGAACCGAACCGAACCCAACAGATTTTACATAATCATATCCAATCGGGTAATTTAAATATATCCAAACCGAACCGAAATACAAAAATTCGATTTGGTTCGGTTCGGTTTTTAAAACCCGAACCGTAATGTCCAATCCTAATCGAAACAAACATTAAAGATAAACTGTAAAATTTTGTCCTAATATTATTTAATTAAATACATTAAACTTATAAGACATGTATATTCATAATAAATATACCAAGAAATTTTGAAAAAAAAATCTGAATGCTAAATAACTATTTCATGTCTCATTTTATAAGAAACTTCAAAACGACTAAAAATACTTGAAACATTTATTTTAATAAGTTCAAAATTAATTACAGTAGTTAAACAAAAAATCATACTTTTTAAAATGACAATAATTTTAAATAATTTAATATATTAACGTTGTTAGTTTTAAATTCATAGAATTAATATTGTTAAATCAATGTAAATGCATTTTATGAATTTTTTTTCTTTCTTTCTCACATTTTTAATCGGCGGAATATCAGAAATACCCTCATACGGCTAAATCACTTCAAAAATACCCTTCCC
>CM071866.1:43552197-43584514 GCA_036759665.1 Gynandropsis gynandra
TCAACATTTATACGGGTACTTTTGAAGTTAGAAATATTTTCTTTTTCGGGAAGGGTATTTTTGAAGTGTTTTAGCCCTACGAGGGTATTTTTGAAGTTAGCCCTATATAAATATATGATGTAAAAATAGAATGATATCTAGTATATATTATTATTTATATGTATATAGAATGATATCTAGTATATATGTGTACTATATAAAGTATATATATAATATATTATTTTATTATTATATCTTATATATGATATATATGTATATATATCTAAAGATAAAAAATTTATTTATATTTTGAATACAAGAAAATGAGTAAAATACAAGAGAAGAGAATGTAAAAGGTTTTGGAGTTAATAAATTGTATATTGAAATTAATGGTTATATTGTTTATTTATAAAAAAATATAACTTTTCATTTCGAAAATCATACATTCAACATTATCCTCTATAAAAAAAATTATGGCATTCATAATTTTATATAATAATAATATTCATCCCTGAATGGTTATTGACGGTCTCGCTAAAAACCTTATTATAGAAAAATCCGTTAGGATAAAAACCATGATGAGGAAAAAAGAGTACATCCACAAAAACTACTCATCGATTTACCAACCCTTTGTTTATTATAAGTTTTGAAGGTGATGCATTCTGATGTTATAAATATGTTTTCTCAATGTTGAGGTAGAGAATGCTTTTGTGAATAGATCAGCTACATTTTTGTGTGATTTGATGTAGCGAACATCAACTTCTTTTTCTTCTCAAACTCTTGGATATATGAAATTTTTTTTGGAGTGATATGTTTTGTTTTCTCGCTTTTGATGTATCCTTCTTTTGTTTGGATGACACATGTTGCATTATTTCATATAATGTTGTTAAATCAATGTTAGCCCATAATCCATATGTTTCTTGTAGATATCGGGTTATAGCCCTGAATTACACACATTCTCTAGTTGCTTTATAAAGTGTAATGATCTCGGGTTGATTTGAAGATGTTGCAAGTAATATTTTCTTCTTAGAGTGCCATGATATCGTCGTACCTCCGGTTGTGAAAACATATCCAGTTTATGATCAAGCTTTATGAGGATTTGATAAATAACATGTATCTAGAAACCGATCAACTAATGTCTCGAATCTCTAGGATAAAGTAATCCTAAAAACATCGTCCCTTGTAAATATTAAAATATATATTTAATCCCCATCCAATAACGACGTGAAAGGGATGATATTTCCAACGGATTTAAATGGATTATGAGCCGTTATAAATCGATCGTTGAAAATCTGCATCCGTTGCGATTTATAACGGGTGTGCAATAAATATTTTCAGTTGATAATGTTCAACAGAGTGTAACGTATATATCTGTTGGAGGTTGGAAATGGATACCCTTTACAAAAAATCCAACGGACGTCCGTTGGACGTTTCTAATGACAGTTCGTTGAACACCCGTTGAAAATAAAAACGGTGGGAGTTAAAAGATTTCAACGGATACCCGTTGACAAAAATGTCGGGATCTTTCAAAGGATTTTCATTGCCAAGAAGAAATGGAAGGATTTTAAAACTCAAAATAATGTTCATTGAAAATTTCAATGGACATCCGTTGATAACTTGACAAAATTAAAAGAATTTAAAAAAATTCATAAACAAAATTAAAAATAACTAAAAAAGTTTATACAAATTAAAAACCTAATTTAATACAAATCATCTCAATTGGTAGTGTGATCTTCATCCCCCTGATCACCAATACCTCGTGAAGGGGTTCCATCGGAGTCGATTATCGGGTCTTGTCTCGGCGTTGTTTCCCTTATCGGTTCCGGTGGCTGATACGCTATACCGGTTAGCAATTCGAATTGCTCTCCATGTGATGCATCTTTGCTCGAGTTTTTCGAAGCTCATATTGCGTTACTTGAAGAACATCTTGCGTTTTATAAAGAGCATCTTGCAATGTTCGAAGTGTAATTTGATATGCTTGATACGTCGTTCTTGCGTGTAACTCTTTTGGACCATGAGGGGTACCGTCGTGGCATCCTCGGCGATATCTTTATGGAGCGAACCTAGACCACATAGACGTCTCTTACACGGTCTAATAGACTACTAAATAAAACACGTTAAAGTTAGCATCATTAGAAAATATTTTATTTAATTAAATAATTACAATAAAAATGATCTTATTATTTCTTTCTAAATAATTTTTGTCCTTTGTAAAGGATTGAGATCACCAGGAGTTGAACCGTAGACTTATGATTTCTTTGTGATCTTCTTCGTCACAGCTTTCACGATCCGTTCCGCTCGAGGGTCAACGAGTTCAAGTTCGTCGCTCTCTTTCCCAATGACTGATTTCTTTTTGTCATGGATTTCTAACACCAGTTCAAGAAAGTTTGGTTCTCTTTCAATTCTCTATATCTGTAATATTATATAGTAATATAATTAGGTACCAATTTTATATAACAATAAAAAATTAAAAAATTAAGTAAAATAAATTTTACAAATTATTTCTTTTGTTTGAGGAATGATTTTGATCCCGAGGTATGTCGATACGAACCATCCCCGGGAACCATTTCGCCGTACTGGTATTTCTTGGCCTTCTCGCTCTTGGCCTTGAAGTCCTCGGACTTTCAATGTTGGACGAGTTAATTGAATGCCTCGTCTGGTGCCCATGTCAGTTTGGCATTCTTCCTGTAATAGTTGCTCTAGGCATTGTTCATCATCAAACGCAATCGGGCTTGCATGTCGTGCATCCAAGCTATATAGATGCACGATGTATCATTCTTCAGTCATCTATATGCGCGTTGAAAAATTAAATTGCAATAAATTAGTTCATAAATAAAAGTAAATGATAATTTAAAAATTAAATTTTATATTGAAATTACTTACGATGAATGTACACCACCATCGACGACGTATACTTCTAATGTCACCTGCTAGGAATAGTAGAGTTGATCTTGTAGCGATCATTGGATGATGTTGTTGTTCGTATGTTTCAGAACATCATCCACATCAAACATGCACATGAAAATCAAACAATTAGATAATATTTATCATTAAATATATTATGAATTATGTAATTAAAATCTTATCATAACGTATCATCAGGACATTTAGGGTCAATAATCGAGATGGAAATACGCTCATCGAAACTATCGATCAAAACGTCTATCTCCATCATATCATATTCTTCATAAAATATCGACGATGCCGATATAGATGAATGAGGCCGATATGTTAAGTGTTTGCGAGAATTTATGTTTGAGAGAATTTTTGTTTTGAGATTATGTTGAAAAATGAACTGTTTAACCACTCATATACAGAATTTTGTTCACGGGTATTCGTTGGAAATAACGTCACTTCTAATAGAATAGATATAGAAATATGTAATTATTTCATAGATATTCTGAATATTCTGTGTATATTTCGTATAACCTATTCATGGTAGGTTTCTCCATTGTAATCCTCTATATATTCCTAATAATACATGAGGACTCCTCAAGGGAGATTACACACGATTACATGGTATCAGAGCTTTGAAACCTAACCGCCGTCCTCCTCTTTTCACCACTACCCTAACCGTCGTCCTCCTCTTTTCTCTTCAAACCCTAGCCGCCTTCCTCCCATCTTCTCTTCTACCCTAGCCGCCGCCTTCCTCTTTTCTTCCGTTCGTTTACTCCCTACCAATCTCCTTCGTGTCTTCATCCATAGCGGCTACCAACACCAACTTCGAAAAACCATTCGGCATAACAAACATCAAAACCAATATTCCCATCACCCTGGACGTTGATGAACTCAACTACGATGCATGGCGTGAGTTATTTCAGACACACTGTCTCAATTTCGGCGTCCTCAGCCACCTTGACGACACCTCTCTACCCACCGGTGCTGTTGATGGCGATTGAAACCACATCAACGGCCTCAGGAAGCTGTGGATTTACGGAACAATTTCCAAATCCCTTCTGAACGAAGTACTCAAGAAGAAATCCATTGCACGTGCCCTTTGTCTTCGTCTCGAAAACCTTTTTCAAGACAACAAAGAAGCATGTGCCCTCCAACTTGAAAACGAGATGTGCACCATGTCCATTGGCGATCTCACCGTCCACAACTACTGTGCTCGACTTAAGAAAATATCCGATCTCCACTCCAACATCGATGCCGAGGTCTCCGAGCGTTCCCTTGTCATGCACATGCTCAATGGTCTCAATGACAAGTTCGACAATATTATCAAAGTGATCAAGCACCGTGAGCCGTTTCCATCTTTTGAACAAGCTCGCTCTATGCTTGCACTCGAAGAAGCTCGCGTTTCAAAGATCACCAAGCCTTCACCAACACACCGACTACGCCTCCTCGCCGCAAGTGCTATATGTCAACACAGACCGATCCTCCCGCAACACTCGATCTGGCCCTCATCACGGAGGACGCACCCACAACCGCGGTTGACGTGGCTCTAGGGGGCGCGGCGGACGTCATTACCATCCTGCGCCTCCACCGTATTGGCACAAGCACTCCTATCCATATGGACCGCAACACTCCTATCCATATGGACCGCCGCATTCCCATCATTATGCACCGCCACCGACCAATTCAAACACCTCTCACGGGATCCTCGTGGCAGCACCGGCATCTGCCCACCTCGCGTAGACAGCAGGCGTTTTCCACCATGACACTACAACCGCCTCCGGACAATGGCTGGTACATGGACTCCGTCGCCACATCTTATCTCACGGCCAATCCAGGTACTCTTCGTTCTATTTTTCATTCGAGCATCATTCCCTCGGTTATCGTTGGCGACGGATCCCAGATCCCTATCCAAGCTGTATGTAATGTTTCCATCCCATCTCTTTCCCGTGATCTCCGATGTGATAGCACCGGCCCTCTCTACCCCCTCCATTCGTCGGCCTCTCCACCATCACCGTATTCGTTTGCTTTTCTCACTTCCACCCACTCTTTTTGGCATCACCATTTGGGTCACCCGGGAAACACTACCCTCCAAACTTTATGTTCTCGTCGTTTTATCATTTGTAATAAAAACGACATGACGGGTTTGTGTCATGCGTGTCAACTCGGGAAACACGTTCGTCTACCCTTTTATCCTTCAAAAAAATTGTTTCCGCACCCTTTGATCTTATTCACTCCAATGTATGGACCTCTCCTATACCTAGCGTAAGTGGCATTCACTACTGTGTTGTTTTCTTGGACCATTATAGTCAATTCTTATGGGTATACCCACTCAAACACAAATCCGATGTCTTGAGCAAATTCCTTCATTTTCATGCTCATATCAAGAACCAATTCCATACATCTATCAAAGCATTACAAACCGATCATGGTGGAGAGTACGACAACAAACCTTTTCACTCTTTTCGTCAAGAACACGACATTGATATTCGTTTCAGCTGCCCTCACACTTGCGAGCAAAATGGCAAAGCCGAAAGAATCATACATACCATCAACAACCTCGTACGTAATTTGCTCTTTCAAACCTCTCTCCCTAACACCTTTTGGGTCGAAGCACTCTACATGGCCGCTCATCTCCTCAATATCCTCCCCTCTTCGGCCATTAGTAACGACACTCCATTCACCAAAATCTACTCTAAACCCACCTCCTATGCCCATCTCAAGGTATTCGGATGTCTTTGCTACCCAAACCTTCTCTCCTCTACACTGAATAAACTTTCACCTTCCGCCTGCATCTTCTTAGACAACCCCTCTGATCACCGCGACTTTCGCTGCTTTGACCTTTCATCTCGCAAAATCATCATCTCTCGACATGTTGTCTTCGATGCATCCTCCTTTCCTTTCAGCTCCCCACCCGCTCCTCCTATCCACGATCGAACCTATTCCTTCTTAGATCACAACCTTGACACCCCTTCTATCCTAAAATCATACCTAGTACAACCTTTGCGCCAACCAACCACTTCCCACAACTGAACCTCAACCACATTCATCCCACCCTAAGGTCATTCAAAGCAAATCGGGTGCCATAAAGCCTCGTACGAACCTAACCCTACTCACCGGGACTGCCCCCACTCCTCCCTCTAACCACATCCAAGCCCTAATGGATCCTAACTGTCGGGAAGCCATACAATTGGAATTTGATGCTCTAATGAAAAATGGAACATGGGATCTGGTACCACGACCCTTGGGGGTCAATGTGGTCCGCTCCAAGTGGCTTTTTCATCAAAAGTTTGACTCTGCCGGTAACTTGGCACGATATAAAGCTCGCCTCGTCGCCAACGGCAAATCTCAGGGTCCGGGCATTGACTGCGATGAAACCTTTAGTCCGGTAGTGAAACCAGCAACCATACGCACCGTGCTCAACTTGGCTTTGTCCCGCGATTGGCCAATCCACCAACTTGATGCGAAGAACGCGTTCTTGCATGGCAATCTCGAGGAGACCGTGTACATGCATCAACCTCCGGACTTTGTTGACCCCTCTTGTACCGATCACGTATATCTCCTTCAGCGGTCTTTATTTGGACTCAAGCAGACTCCCAGCGCATGGTACCAATGGCTTGCCTCCTTTGCCACTACTTTGGGGTTCAGCCAAAGCAAGTCCGACTCTTCCCTCTTTATTCTCCACGGGAAGCTCGGCACGGTCTTCTTGCTCATCTATGTTGACGACATCATTCTGACAGCGTCCACAAACAACCTCCTCCGTTCGACTATCACATCACTCAGCCACGAATTTGCCATGACCGACTTGGGGCCTCTACACTACTTCCTCGGCATCTCGGCAACACGGACACCTTCTAGTCTGTTCCTCTTGATGCATTCTCAAAGTTAAATAAATAACCTAAACTACCCGCAAGTTCACGGCACGTGTATAGTACTTCAGGTGTCGATCCCAGAGAGACTACGCAAC
Source organism: Gynandropsis gynandra (assembly GCA_036759665.1). Taxonomy (NCBI): domain Eukaryota; kingdom Viridiplantae; phylum Streptophyta; class Magnoliopsida; order Brassicales; family Cleomaceae; genus Gynandropsis; species Gynandropsis gynandra. Next base: position 43,559,039 of record CM071866.1, read on the forward strand.
ACAACCTAAACTCTAACTGTGAATCAAATTTGCTAACGAACGAAATATGGTTTGAAGAATGAAATACTAAAAGCAAATAAACAAACTAGTTCTTATGAATGAGACAAACGTTCAAGGAAACCGGTTTCACCACAAGACTACCGAAACCAATAATCAATCTATCTATCATGTAATCCCATTCAAGTTATCTAAGGCAGACGATCCTAATATGATATCTACCCTCTCTCGAGGCATAGACACGTGATCTAGTCAAGTTGTCCCCTACTTTCGTGGCTGACACCCTAAACTAAACCCATAAGATCTGTGATTCATCCCTTTACCCTCAACCGCCGCTACCCTACTTTCGTGGCCTAACCTCGGTTGTTCTAAACCTGATCTTCTAGGACTAGAATTCTCCTTTCGGTCCTTCTCCTAACCTCTAACACATGCATCTATGTGGCCTTTGTAAACATAAGTCATTTAAGCATTCAGATAAAGAATAGATAAACGAAAATGAGAAGATGCATTCAATGATAAATCAAAAGTGGTTTCGGGATAGTCATGGGCTAATCCCTTCTCCTAGAACAAACAAACTACTCGCTCATGCGTCCGTAAACAATCATAAACGAAATAGAAGGTCTAAGGAATATGAAAACCAAACGAAACCAAAGTGTGAAGTTGATGTTCAATGCTCCTCGTAAGTCTCCTTCGCAAGAACCTCCTTCTTCTCTCTACGTGTGCTCTGTCTTTTTTCTCTTTGTTTCTGTACGAATTGGGCTGTTGAAGCTTTCCCCCTTTTTCCCTCTTTCTCCTCTTTCCTTTCCTCTAATCTTTCCTCTTTGGTCGTCCCCTTGTTTTCCTCTCTAGTGGCTGGAATTTTCTATTTCTTACAGCAGCTGCAGTTTTCCTTTTCCGAGTTATTCCATCTCTTGTTTTTCCATTCTTGTGTAATTGTCAACGTTTCCTCTTTATTTTCTAGCCATGTAGCTCCCCTTCCTCTTCTTTAACCATATTTCCATTTGGTTTAAGTAGCCAACACGTTCCTTTTCTTGTTTTGCTAAATTTTCTTTTTCACTAGTTTCCATTTTTTCGGTTTCTATTTTCTTCATCAACTTGTATTTCCTTTTCCTCTTGTGCAACAACGATTTCATTTTCCTTTTTCCTTCTTTTCCTCTTTGTTTTGCTGCCTTCTTTATTGTTCTTGCATTAATTTTTCTATCAGCCATTTCCATTTTCTATCTTTGACGGTTGGTGTTTCAAATTCTAGTGTAGGCGGCAATCTTTCCATTTTTGTGTAGGCGGTTGGAAGTTTACATTTTGTTCTAGCAACTTGCTCCTATTTTATATAAACTCCTTTTCATGTTCCAACCGTGATCTTCTTACTTTTATTCTAGCAACCGAAATTTTCCATTTTTGCTCCAACCACTGAAAGTTTCCATTTTTGTAAGCGGTCATTGTTTCCATTTCTCTTCTCCGTTTTATGATTCTTTGGATGCTGACCGTGCATAGCTGATAGGAGAGTGGTTTTTCTTAGTTTTGCTTTATTTACTCGTGTTTGTATCCCGATATCTCCATTCACCGCGCGGGTAGTGGCTATTCCTTGCTAATTCTCATCTCGTTTGTCCCGTGATGATCCTCAATGTTGGTACTTTGTCTCGTGCACGTCCTTTAGCTCCAAAATGAACCGAATACGCATAAAAACCTGTAAGAACATGAAAACATGAAAACAAGTAAAACGAATACAGAATCATACGTAAAGCAACACATATATATCATAAACATCTCTAAAATCGTGCAAGAAATACGTATAAAATCATGCAAGAAATATCCCCATGTATTCATTCTAAGAAATATGATTATTCATGTCCAATTTTGATCGATGATGGTCTTATTATCAATTTTCATTGAAAACAAACAATACATATGATCTAATGGAATTGAAATATCTTCTAATCTTTCAATGGTTGACCATTAGAATTTTCAATGATTTGTCGCATCATTATTTAACTAGGGTGATCCAGTCGATCATACCAAATGTTAAACATATCTTTACACTTTGCGTTGAAGATGTCATATGATTCAACCACTCTTATCTTTTAAAATATAATCCAAAGAATAAAGCTGATAATTTTTTCATAATATGTTTATTTCTAGAAACCATTGTCGTGATATAAAGATATCCATGATTTTCATCATTTATGTTTTCAACATGATATCAATTTTTGAGAATATTTTTAAAACTTAATACGTTTTTTGGGATTGTGGAGAGAATAATGCATCTTTTATGATAAATAATTAGGTAATATTAAATAAATATAAATAAAATAAAATAAATAATTAGGTGACATATAAAAAGTAAACAACAAATAAATAGATTTAAAGTATTACTTGGTAGTCGGTCTCATTAATTGTATAACATAAAATATGTATTTTATATTCGTTATTTAGTTTATAATGTTTGAGATTTAGTCCATGATGTATTATTTAGTCCATAATATCTGAACTAGAGTCTATGATGTCCAATATTCAGTATATGGTATTTAGTTCATGATGTCCGATATTAAGTTCATGGTATTGAGTCTATGATGTTTCGTATTGAGTTAATGTTCTTATATATATATATATAAACCTAGTCCGATTAAAAACTAAAATTGATTGAAATTAAAATAAATAATTTTATAATAATTTTTTATTACATAATTTTTTACGATTTTCATTTTAGTTTATAAAATCAACGGTGGTGATAATATCTTGAAAAATAATAATAATATGATGGTTGTATATATATATAAAATGTAAATATAGATATATATACATAATTATATAAGAGCATTTATATTATTATTTGTATATATATGTATGTAGTATAGTATATGTACATGTGTATTATATATGATACATATAATATATATTTTATTATGATATCTCATATGATATATATATAATGAAAAATATATAAAATATTAACTATTTAAATATAAAAATAAAAAATTATTTAGAATTTGTAAATCATATATTAAAATAAATAGTTATATTATTTATTTATAGAAAATAAGTATGAGTATTCAATTTTAAAATTATAAATTCAATATCACTATTTATAGAAAAATTTAAAAATTCACAGTTTTATATAATTATAATAATAGTTAATTAATCAATTAATTAATTAGGTCGTTGATCCATCAATCAATCTATCTTAATTTTAATTTACACAATATATCAGACTTTTAGTCTCTAGCCTTTTATAATATCTAGTCTATTCGTCCACATGCCTATCCCTCATGGTTTTACAATTTGGTTTTGCATCCACTGATATATTAAAAAAATGAAAAATTAAATTGCACTGATCAAGAATTATCGGTGAAAATACGCTTATTTTATACATGAAATGTTTTTGTTTATATTATCAATTTGAAATAGTGTTATAGCATTTTAATAAATACTCCACGGGAAATAAGTTTTATTTATATTTGATTTATAGTTTTCATTTTATTAATATTAAAATAATAAAAAATATAACCAAAATTATATTTCTTAACATTATATTTTTAAAAACTTATTTCATTTGTTAATTTCTTCAAATTTCATCATAAAACTTGAAGTATTTACGTTTAAAATGATGATAATACCAAATAAAATATCAATCATTAGGTCCTTTGAATCTGTTAATATTACTTTGACTTTTATACTCTAATAAAAGAAGATTTAATAAATATTTGACTTTACTAATAATAAGACCAATTAAATATATAAAACTTGGAGACACGTGCATGGGCTTAATTCGATGAACACGCATGCAAAGTACGTAATACGTACATCCCACGAATCATATGAAAAGTCAAACCCACAAAAATAATATAATATAACAATAATGGAACAGTTATAATAAATGTTGCATGAATATCAAATTAATAATTTTTATTTGTTGAAGTTTTTTTTTGGCTTATTAATCAATTATTAAATTATCTTTTAAGTACTCTACGATCCGTACTGTACCAGTTAAATTTCCCGGAATCATCGCCTGTCCAACATTTCGCATTCTTGCGGAAGGAAAAAAAGAGAGATATATATATATATATATCTGTAATAATTTCATTTTTTTATAATTTTACAATCTAGTATATTTTGTTCTCTTTAATGTAGATAATTTTAAAATTAGATTTGAACCTCCATTGAAAAATATATTTTGAAATTTCCAATCACTAACTGAATGAATAATTTGCATAATAGAATAATATCTTATATTATGTCTTTTAAAATGTTAGTTATTCTTTTGGAATTCTAAATATCTGACTGTATTCTCCCATATTTAAATATGGCAGCATTTTTGAACCATCACACATTCGATTTTCTTTAATTTCAATCAATATGCATAAAGTTGGAATTATTGTATATATTTGACAATAAGTCATCATCTCATCTATCTTCTAATAATATTTTATAAGATGCTTCAGTAATTTTTTCCTCAATGTGTTCAATATTATTTGGTACCTTATTCATCCCATGTATTGTTTTATTATAATATATCGCATGTATTAACTTTCTTATATTTTTAAATAATTTATGAGTGTTAATAACATTTAAAAATTTTATATAAATTGAATTGAATATTGAGAGTAATTCCACCACCGTATAAAGTAAATTGCTATTGTACGTTCAACTACAAATATTTATCCCTCAAGTACACTTAAACACGCTCGAAATATACTTCATAATCCTGAGTTATTTCCAAACTGTAACCAACCGTAAATCTCAGAATTCATTCCCCTTAGTTCAATACAGCTCACATGTATGAACTTTATAGATAAGTCTCACATTCATCAATCCGACACACTTAATTGTATCGAATTTATGAACACGTTAGGATCAACTCGTTTTCTTTTACACGTGTGAATGCACTTAGCTTTTTTTTGCTCTTTCTTACGAGTTATCGTTTGCTATTGTGCACCCTCTCTTTAAATAGTCCTTTAAATTTATTTTGTTGTTTGTTGTCTTATTTTAAGGGTGATCTATTCTCTTCGAGGTCGTTCTTTAACTTGCTAGATTTTAGACTGAGATTGTTATCATTATTGACTTGTTCTAACTTCTAAATTTTATCTTAATTCATGTGATTGTTTAATTCAATACATGTGTTTGCTTATTTATTATTTGCAATATAACAATATTCTCACTCAGAATGGAAAATCTGAATACTATTTTAATACTTTTTATATCTTATAGCTAATAAATCTTAATTTATTTTATTATTAATACGAATTAATATATGCATGTTTTTTCCTGCAGTTTCTAAAAAGCTTACTAGGCATCCGTCTAGGCACCACCAAAGAGCTAGGCGCCTCTTGACTGCCCGATTAATCTCTAAATGTTGTTTTTTTTTAAAATGGCACCAAAAGATGTCGTTTTGGTACTTAAAGAAAAAAACTAACAATGACACTCATCCACACGTTTAACTTTTACCGTTTTGCCCTCATCATTGCATTCACATTCTTCTATCTATTGCATCTTCTTCCGTATATTATCTTTACCTGAGTCTCTCGTCCTCGCCTTTGTCTCTCGTCCTCGTCTTTACCTTCATCCTCGTTTTCTTATCTGCCATCGTCGTTCGTAATTTGCCATCACCTTCATCTCTTGTCATCGTCTTCATTTCTCATCTTCGATTTTGTTTTATCTCCACCCGCAGTTTCATGTCTCGCCTTTGCCCTTCTCTTGGTCTAACAACATCCTCACTCGACATCCATTTTTGGTATTTTGTTCTTTATGATGTTGTTTGTCAACGTAAAATAGGAAAAAAGCTAAAGGAATCCTCCAAGGCTATATTGTAAATACTAACTTTTTTTGTTTATATATTTTTTATAAAATTAAGTACTTATAAATATTTCGAATTAAATATTTAAATTATAATTATATTAAATAAAATATTATATATAAATACATATATCGGCTTAATTCATCTAAATACCATTTAAACTCCGCCTAAAACGTTGAATCTCCGTCCGTATAGCGCCTAAAGATTATTTAAAACTTGCTTTTTTGTTGGGCTATTCTACATTTCCTTCGAGTTATTTGTGGATAATTATTAAAAAATCCTCTGTATTAATTGTAATCAATCGTGGATCCTGTCCTTATAAGGCCTGGGCTCGTAGGAGCGAGCAGGCCCTGAACTGCGAGGAGCTTAACCCCATAGGATTCTGAATCTCCGGCAGTCTGTCACCTATGCATCATCGGCGCCGGGAAATTCGCCGGTTTCTGTCCACAAGCTGGTGATGGTCACAAGTTCTCGAATTTTCTCGGGAAATTTGAAATTGCGTTTTTTCAGACAGGTACCCTACTTTCTTAGACACTTATGTTCTTCAACTCCGTCGTTTTTACGTCCTATTGGTCTGAACGGCGATCCTCCGTTGCATTTTACCGATTATCGGAGGAAGTACAAGAAACCCTTCTCGTCCGCCGCTGTATATCCCGACGTTAAGTTGTTCTCGAGTTATGGTGCCACTAATGTTGACAAGGTGTTCGACGAAATGGCCAAGAGTGATGGTAGTATGGAAGAAAATTGTCGCTACGTCGTTGAAATACTTAGATCCTCCATGAAAGGAGCGGACGCAGAATCTGTGAAGAATCACCATTGTTTTGCTTTGAAGATTGGTTTTCTGGAGTTTTTGCCTGTATCCTCTATGCTGCTTACGCTTTACGCTCGAACTGAGGACATGTCATCATCTTTGGCTTTGTTTGGTGAACTAAATGTGAAAGATGTGATTCTTTGGAACAGTATGATCACCGCTTTAGTGCAAAATGGTCGTTATATTGCGGCTGTAGGAGCTTTTGTTGATATGATTAAGGAGGGAAATAAGTTTGATTCGACTACCCTTTTACTTGCAGCTTCCACTTTAGCCGATCTAAATTGTTCAAGACAAGGTAGATCTGTACATAGTTTGGCAATAAAGACTGGTTTGCTTTCTGATTCAAGCTTGTGCAATGCCCTGATGAAATTCTACACAAAAGGTGGAGACTTGAACTCAGCGGAGCTTGTATTCACACATATGGAACACCGAGACATTGTCTCATGGAATACAATGGTGACTGGATGTCTTGCAAATCATCATCCTAGGAAATCTTTGGAGTACTTGAAGAGAATGTTTCGATTGGGACAAGCAGTTGATAATATGACTTTGTCATCAGCTATCTCGGCTTCTGCTGGTCTTGAGGAGCTTAGTTCAGGTGAATCCTTTCATGGGTTAGCTATAAAGTCAGGCTATAGTCCAAACGTTCACGTCTCCGTGGCCAACTCAATCATTTCACTCTATTCAAAATGTGGGGACATTGAGGCTGCAATAATTGTGTTTGACGAAATATCGTGTAAGGATGTTATTTCTTGGAATGCAATGCTCAATGGGTTTGCGTCGAATGAGATGATTTGGGAAGCATTTGTTATTTTGAGGGAAATGCAGGTAGTGAATTCCATTCAGCCTGATACTGTGACAGTAGTCACAATGGTTAATCTTTGTGCCGAAATGTGTTTATCATTAGAAGGAAGAGCCATACACAGTTACATAGTTCGGAGGGAAATGCAATCCAAAGCATTGACGGTGACAAACAGTCTTATTGATATGTACGGAAAGTGTGGCTTAATAACGCAGGCTGAACTACTGTTCAAGACAGCAGCTGAATTGGATTTGGTTTCTTGGAACTCAATGATCTTTGGTTACGCACAAAACGAGTGTAATCGAGAAGCAAAGCTTCTTTTCAAGGAACTATTGTATGCCTCTTCGCCTTCACAATTCAGTTTATCAACTCTGTTGGCGATTCTTCCATCTTGTGATTCATCCGATTCGATCATCTTTGGAAGATCAGTACATTGTTGGCAACTAAAGATGGGTTTTGATGACAATATCCTTTCGACTAACTCCGTTATGAACATGTACATCAGTTGTGGAGATCTATCTGCTGTATTCTTGTTGGCAGAGACAATGGCTGAAACAAGTGATGTGACGTCATGGAACACTATTATCTACGGCTGCACATCAAACGGGTATCATTTAGAGTCTCTGAGGATGTTCCAAGTGATGAGGGACGAAGGGAGAGTTCTCCATGATTTGGTTACTCTTCTAGGTGCCATTTCGGCCTGTGGTAATCTCGGGTTGGCTTTACAAGGGAGATATCTCCACGGCCTGGCTCTAAAAACTGTGGAAGATTCGGATACCCAATTGCAGAACACGTTGATCTCAATGTACGGTAGATGTAAAGACATCGAAAGTGCTACGAGAGTCTTTGGTTCCATCTCTGAAGCTAACTTGTGTTCATGGAACAGTATGATATCAGCTTTGGCTCAGAACAAAGCTGGACGCGAAGCATTTGAGCTCTTTAGGGATATTGGTTTCGATCCTAACGAGATAACAATCGTCAGTCTTCTCTCTGCTTCTACGCATTTAGGGTTTGGAAGTTACGGTATACAAATACATAGTTATCTCATTCGTCGTGGATTCCAGGAGAATCCTTTTGTCAGTGCTGCACTTCAGGACATGTACAGCAACTGTGGGAAGCTAGAAACTTGTGTGAAGGTATTCAAGAACTCGAAGATGAAATCTCTTGCTGCTTGGAACTCTGTTATTTCTGCATATGGATTCCATGGAAATGGCGAGAAAGCAATCGAATTGTTCTCAGAGGTGACTAATTCAGGGATAAAACCAAACAAGAGCACTTTTATCAGTCTATTATCTGCCTGCAGTCATAACGGACTTGTAAAGGAAGGACTAAGGTACTACAATCAAATGGAGGAGAAGTTTGAGGTGAAACCTGTAATTGAGCATCAAGTCTGCGTAGTTGACATGCTGGGGCGAGCCGGGAGGCTAAGAGAAGCTTATGAGTTTGTGAAAGGGATTGGAGAAGAAGCGCAACAGGCAGGTGTATGGGGAGCATTGTTGAGTGCTTGTAACTATCATGGAGAGATGGATTTGGGGAAGGAAGTGGGAGAGGCTTTATTTGAGATGGAACCGGAGAATGCTAGCTATTATGTCTCATTGTCGAATGCTTACGCTGGAGCCGGGAGATGGGGAGAGGCTGTGCGGTTGAGACGACTTGTAGAGGAAAGAGCCTTGCAAAAGCTCCCAGGCCGTAGTGTGGTTGACATTGCTTTTGGTTAATACACAATAGATAAGTAAGATTTTGTTAGGATCCCACATTGCTTAGAAATGGGACTAAGTGGTGCCTTATAAGGCTATGGGCATGCTCACCCCATAAACTAACTTGGGGATGAGATACGTGGACCTTTGCAATAAGGGTGGCCAATCCGGGTTATCCGGATCGAATCGATCCGGATCGACCCGAAAAACCCAGATCGTTTACGAAACGGGTTACCCTAAAAACGTATATGGGTTCAGATTTTAGATCGCGTTCGCGTTCGGGTTCGGGTTAAACCCGAATTAAATTTTAGGTCTAATTTTTTTTAGTTTCTTGTCGTCCCCCTGTTACTCTCTCTCTCTCTCTACCCGCCCACACGCTGTCTCCCTCCCTCTCTCCATCTACTTCAAACCGTCGGCCGACGGACTGTTCCTCTCACTGCCGCCCGATTGCTCCTCCTCCCCCGCCGCCGACTCCGTGTGCCGTCCCCTGCGACACTTGGCCTGATCGGTAAATTAGCTCCGATTCTGGTTCGTCCCCGCCGACCGTGATTCCGCCCCGATTCTGGTTCGTCCCCGCCGACTCCGTGTTTCCGCCCCGATTCTGGTTCGTCCCCGCCGACTTCGTGTCCGTTCATTTGTTCGTTCGTATATGGTTGTTCGTTCGTTGTTCGTTTTTACTGATTATTGAATGGTTGTTCATTCGTATATGGTTGTTCGTTCGCTGTTCGTTTTTACTGATTATTGAACGGTTGTTCGTTTACTGATTATTGAATGGTTGTTCATTCGTATATGGTTGGTCGTTCGTTGTTCGTTTTTATTGATTATTGAATGTGACATCAGAATGTTATGCCAAAGTTTTACAAGTCCTATATAAATTGGATCGTTTGGTTTTGAAAATTGTCTATTTCCCAGTATTGTACTTATAATGAAAATTCTTTAATATTTTTCATTTGTGTTTGTTATTGATAGTAAAAAAATATTGTGTTTGTTTGTTTATAGATGGATATGCATATGGTAGTTGCGGATGAACTTGATACGGACAAAGTTCAATCTCACAACAAAAGGGCAGCGGCTTCTGAATCCGAACAAAGTGAGTTGGCGCCAAAATCTAAGAAACAGTATGTTCAACGATCAAGGTGTGAGAACATTTTTTAAGAGAATCTAGTGAATATAGTAAATGCAAATATTGTGCTACAAAATTGAAGTGTGGAAGTACATCGAATGGAACTAGTAGCATGAATAAGCATATTCGCATTTGTAAAGCATATAAGAACATCCTTGGAAGTGAAACTTAGAAGGTGTTAACTGTGGATGATAGTGTTAATCAAGCAGATGGTAGTCATATGCTTGTTGCTCGTACTTTAGTCAAGAAGGATGTAGGCGAGCAACTGTAAAGATGATCATTATGGATGAGATGCCACTTTCTACGGTTGAAAATGTTGGGTTTAGACATCTTTGCAATGTCTTGTGTCCTAAATATGTTATCTCTTCGAGGCAAACTATCACTAGAGATGTGCTTCAAATGTATTCATCTGAAAAAGCTATTTTGAAAAATATGATGAATGGGGGAAGAGTATCTTTTACGACTGATTTGTGGACTTCTATTACATCTGTGAGTTACATGGTCGTAATTGCTCATTTTATTGATGATAATTGGCAATTGCATCGAAGGATTATCGGTTTTAGTCCGGTGTCTAACCACAAAGGGGAAAGAATTGCAAAGCAACTTGAGAAATGCTTGATTGATTGGGATATCAAAATGGCGTTCACGATAACCTGTTGACAATGCTAGTTCTAATGATTGTGCAATTAAGTTGTTGAAAAACAAATTGAAAACTTAGGGAGATGATGCATTGGTACTTGATGGTGAATTTATGCATGTTGTTGTGCTCATATTTTGAATTTAATTGTTAATGAAGGCTTGAGGGAGATTGGTGATAGTGTGTTTAGTATAAGAAATGCAGTAAAATATATTCGATCATTTGATTCAAGGTTTCAGCAATTTCAAATTCGGGTAAAGCAAGAAAAAATTGGTCGAGGGAGTTTGATTTTGGATTGTTGTACTAGATGGAATTCAACTTATTTGATGTTGAGTGCAGCGTTAAAGTTTAGAGTAGCTTTTGATAGGATGACAGATGAGGATAAACACTACGATGGTTATTTTCATGAGGAAGATGCAGTAAGTGGAAGGAGAAGGGTTGGACCGCCATCAAGTAATGATTGGGAAAATGCTCGTCGTATGGTAAGATTCTTGAAAATCTTTTTGTTATGAACGAACTGACCGAGTTTATTTCACGAAAGAAAATTGTACAACTTGGAGCCTTTGAAGAGTTGCCTAGCTCTCCCCTTTACAATCCACGATGCTTCATGGAAAGGTAGAGATTCCCACTGTACAAGTACCTCCAAAGCTCCCGTATCTGAATATCTTATGTCCAAAATTACTGCAGGAGTGACCGTCAGCTGCAAATATGCTTGTAGCTGGTCGGGAATTTCGGTTGGTACGAAGTCGCTACCTACTGCCTTTTTTAATTGGGATACATGAAAGACAGGATGTATTTTTGAACCAGGGGGTAGAGTTAACCGATATGCCACCGGTCCAATGCGTGCCTCAACCTGAAAAGGACCGTAAAATCGTGCTGCCAACTTTTGAAAACGCCGAATAGCCACTGATTGCTGCCGATAGGGACGGAGTTTCAAATAAACTAGATCTCCAACTTCAAATCTTATGTCCCTTCTAGATCGGTCTGCTGTAGTTTTCATCCTTTGTTGTGCTTTAAACAAGTTTCTCCGAATTTCTTGTAGCATCGCATCTCGTTCTTTTAATTCTACTTCCAAGTCATAATTTGTTGTCGAACCTTCCTCATAACGAATCAGCACAGGTGCTTCTCTTCCATAAACCACTTGGAATGGGGTAGCATTAACAGAAGTATGAAAAGAAGAATTATATGAAAATTCAGTCCATACCAAATATTTAGCCCAAGCCTTTGGATGTGCATTTGCGTAACATCGTAGGTCTCCAAACTCCTATTAAGTACCTCGGTTTGGCCGTCCTTTTGGGGATGGAAGGTCGTGCTATACTTCAAATGTGTACCTGCGAGACGAAAAAATTCTTTCCAAAATTGACTCATAAATACCTTATCTCTATCCGTAATAATGGATTTAGGGAATCCATGTAGTCTCACAATCTCCTTAATGAATCGTCTAGCTACATCACAAGAGGTATATGGGTGAGTCAATGTAATAAAAATGAGCATATTTACTCAATCGATCTACTACCACCCAAATAACATTGACTCCTTGTGACTTTGGCAAGCCTTCGATAAAATCCATTGACAACTCCTCCCAAATCCTCGTGGAAATAGGTAGAGGTTGTAATAAACCTGCAGGAGATAAAGTCGAATATTTTTGTTTTTGACAAACTTCACATCTTGCCACATAACTCTTAACATCTGCCTTCATCCCTTTCCAATAAAAAATCGACTGAATTCGCTTAAGGGTTTTAAGTATTCCTGCATGTCCTCCAATCACACTATCATGAAATTCATAGAGAATGAAAGAAATAAACATCGAAGGTTTAGGTATTACCAAGCGGTCTTTGAACAACAGTCTACCTTTTACCAATCTATACCCAATCGGAGCCTCCAAATTATCTTGTAGTTGCTGTTTTATGGGACCCAAAGTTGGATCCTTTCCAACAGCTTTTGTTATTTCCTCCACATGTATCGATTTTGGAATCGAAATAGCGGTAAACAAACAAATACCTGATAAACTTGGTTGTTCCGGAATTCTAGACAGACCATCAGCTACTCGGTTCTCTTTTCCTGGTTTGTAAACAATATCAAAGTCAAAACCCAACAGTTTGATCAACCATTTCCTATACTCACCATTAACCTCTCGCTGCTCCAACAAAAATTTCAGACTTCTCTGATCCGTATAAACCAAAAATTTTATGCCCATTAAGTAATGTCGCCATTTCATTATTGAGCATATTATGGCCATCAATTCCGTTTCATATACCGACTTCAGACGTTCCGAACTAGATAAACTCCTACTGTAATAAGCAATTGGTCGCTGGTTTTGCATGAGAACCGCTCCCAAACCTCCACCTGAAGCATCAGATTCTACCACAAAAACATCCTTAAAGTTAGGTAATCCTAAAACAGGAGCTGTCACCATAGCCTTCTTGAGTTCATTAAAAGCTGATTCTGCCTCTTCCGTCCATCTAAAAGCATCTTTTTTAATAACTCTGTAAGAGGTTTTGCAATTATACCATAATTTTGTACAAACCTCCTATAGTAGCCTGTCAAACCCAAAAATCCTCGTAGCTCCTTGATATTCCGTGGACATGGCCAGTTGGAAACTGCTGTAATTTTGTTTTTGTCCGTTGACACCCCTTCACTTGATATGACGTGTCCCAAGTATTCTATTTGTGACTGTCCAAACAGACACTTCTTGGCGTTTGCATACAATTGGTGATCCCGTAGTTTCTCCAAGACTATCGAAAGATGCTCCAAATGTTCCTGCAAAGATGAGCTGTAAACCAAGATATCATAAAAAAAACAAGGACAAACCTGCGCAAATAGGGTCTGAAAATATCATTCATAAGCGCTTGAAAGGTGGCTGGAGCATTTGTTAATCCGAACGGCATGACCACGAATTCATAGTGCCCATCGTGCGTCCGAAAGGCTGTTTTTTTAATGTCCTCCTCATTCATTCGGATTTGATGATACCCCGATCACAAATCCAATTTGGAGAATACAACTGCTCCATGTAGCTCATCTAACAACTCATCTATCATGGGGATCGGAAATTTATCTGGAACTGTCGCTCGATTCAAAGCTCGGTAGTCAGCGCAAAATCTCCAACTTCCATCTTTTTTTCTAACCAACAACACCGGGCTTGAGAACGGACTGCGAGTTGGACGGATAAGGCCAGCTTGTAGCATCTCACGCACGAGTTTCTTGATCTCCTCCTTATGCGCGTGGGGGTACCTATACGGTCTTACATTCACGTGTCCATCTTCTGCCTTAAGTGTAATGAAATGTTCACTACCTCTTAGTGGAGGTAGATCCGTCGGCGTCTTAAAGATGTCCTTAAACTTGTCCAAGATGGCAGAAAATTCTGGGGGGTATTTTATCTATATTTTCCTTAACTACCGTCATGGAACACAAATCAACTACGTACCCTTGATGACCCTCCTCAACGGATTTCCACAATGTTTTAAGAGTGACTAACGAGTTGTGTAGTGTAGGATCCCTTTTGAAAGTATACCAAACCCTGTTCCTGCAAAATTTCATCTCTAAACCTTCGAAATCAAACTGTATCTTGCCTAGGGTCCTTAACCATTGTATCCCTAATATTACGTCAGCACTACCTAACTCCAATGGAAGCAAGTCAACTCTAAACTCTAAATTTTGTAAAAATAAGGCCACACTCTTACAGATGCCCTCTCATTTGACAGTAACCCCAGTACCTAAGAATACACCATAACCCGTAGTTCCTTCCGTTTTAAGCTTCAAACGGTGTAGTACCTCAATTGAAATGAAATTTTCAGCGAGTTTTTGGCCCCATCCATGCATGCTTGTCGATAATACAACGACTTCTTGATCTCCGATTCTCCCTTTAATTTTCAGCGTTTGGGGTGTCGATAGTCCGATAACGGAATTCATAGATAATTCCGTTAATTCGCTCATCGGAGTAGGCTCACCTAATTCAACCAACTGCTCTTTTGTGTTAACATCAGTAATATCATTAGAATTCCCCTCCTAAACAATGATGACTTGCAGCTCCTTATTTTTACATCGATGTCCTAGGAAATAATGCTCATCACACCGAAAACATAGCCCCTTTCGCCTTCGTTCATCTGCTTCAGCATCGGTAAGACGTTTAAACGGAAGCCCTTTATTCCTCCTCACCCCCGATGAATCTGTCAAAGGAAACGAGTTGTTTCCTCTGTTCTGAAAAGAGCGAACATCAGCCCTTTCCTTGCTAATTCTCTGTTTCTCATTAAGTTTCCCATTATCATGATTAGATCGAGAAGTTAAAGCGAGACCGTTACCCATGTTACGTAGCGTGCCTGAACTACTTGATGCGGTAGAGCCGTCCGCAGGATCTGCAGCAAGTCGTAAAGTCAGGGAAATCACTGCCTCTAACCCCACCGGACGAAAAATGCGTATCATCTCTTGGAGTTCAGGTTTCAACCCGTTCTTGAATGCATTCTCTAACACGCTGTCCGAAATTCCCTGCAATTGCGGCATCAGTTCTTCAAATTCCAACAAATAGTCAGTAAACAAACATGTTTGTTTCATCGAAAACAATCTGACTCCGGCTTCATCGTAAGAGCCGTGCCCAAACCGTTCCAGCACTCTTTCTCTAAAATCTGTCCAAGAATGAAATGACCTTCTGCTGATTTGCCATTGAAACCAGTTCAAGGCCTTGCCGTCGATAGCCATTGCCGCCAATCTCAATTTTTCGGCGTCGGAGCAGTGGCCAAAACGGAAATATCTCTCCGCTCGAACCAGCCAACCGGAGATGTTGAATCCGTCGAAGATAGGCATTTCTATCTTCTGCAGCATTGTCGTAGCGTCTCCGACGAACCTCTGGCCCTCGACACCCGCAGGAATCCCATCGGCCGTGAAGCGCACATCCTCCTCCTATTGACCGAGTCCCACCGGAAGGGTTCTTGCTGACGTCGCCGTCGCCTGAGCTCCACTAATCGCCGGAAACTGATTCACGTCGAAGGTTTGGCTCGACTGCCAGCCTTCTGTCGAACGATATTCGCCAGAAACAGGAACCGATTTACCTCTGTCAGGACGGCTGGTCGTAGTACCGCTGGCGTATGCTTGGTAGGGATGACCGGTCGAAACCTCGCCGAAATAAACTCCGTCCGTCGGCCAGGTTCGGTTCGTCTGCCATCCTTCCTTCAATCGATAGTCGCCAGAGACAAAGGACGACTTACCTAGGTCAAGACGACCGGACGAAGTCCCGTCGGCGTGTGCTTGGTACGGACGGCCGGTCAAAGCCTCGCCGGTGTAACCTCCGTCCGTCGGCCCTACTTCCGGCTCCAGCACGGCTGAAATGTTAGGGTTTGGTGTAACGGCTGTTGTAGTCCTCTGTTGTTGCAGAAAACATAGTTCTTTTAGATATTTCTCTATTTCTTGAATTTTATTCATCTGCGATTTCATTCCCTTATTCATCTGAGATTCAATTCCTTGCATTTTTGAGTCCATTCCCTGAATCTTTGAATCCAGAAATCCAAGTTGAGCAACTTGGTGTTGAATACCCGCAATCTTGGCAACCATTTCTGCATTCATGGTCTCAAGATCATCTTGTATTTGGTTTATCTTCAATTGCTTCGGCGAAAGATCCATTTAACGCAGCAATAGTCACCGGCTCTGATACCAAATTGTTATGAACGAACTGACCGAGTTTATTTCACGAAAGAAAATTGTACAACTTGGAGCCTTTGAAGAGTTGCCCAACTCTCCCCTTTACAATCCACTCAATTTTAACCCCCCCTACTTATACCTTTCATATGAAGGTTTACAACTTGAGTTAACTAACCATAACTAACTCTAATCCTAACTATAGTCAACAACTAAACCTGCACCACAAAACACACAATACAGCAATACACAATCACAATTAATAGTTCAATATCAAAAATCCTATCTAAACGTTCCAGCTTGCTCCTCTTGGCTCTTTTTCTTGTTTTTCCTTCTCGTGTATACTTGAAAGGCCATATCACTTTTACAATTCGATATTGGCTTTTTCTGTTTCTACAAAAATGACATCGAGCGGGTGTTTTAATGAAATATGCAAGATTGAAAATGACTTTGAGGTCGATGGCTAGTAGTGATGATCCCATGTTGAGTAGTATGGTATCTTGCATGAAGAATGATAAATTTGATAAGTATGAGATGGTTTGGAGCAAATAAACAAGATTTTGCTAGTCTCCACTGTACTCAATCTACAGAGTAAGATGAGTTTTGCAACTCATTGTTTTGAGAATTACTCTTGGAATTTATCCGTAAATTTTATGGATTTTATAGTGCAAGGTACAAAAAACAAAGTGCTTTTTATACCGGAAGTTGTAGTGAAAGTCATTCTAGAGTAGAGGATGATGTTGATGTGTATGAGGGTGATGAAGAAGAAGATGATCCGTGCGGAGAATTTAAGAAATTGGTTGTTGATAAGGGAAATGCTAAAGAGTTTTCAAATGAATTGGATATTTATTTGATGGAGATCCTTGATACGCCGACTCGTAATAGATTGGGTCTAAAATTTGATATATTGATGTGGTGGAAAGTGAATAGTTCAAAGTTTTCAATTTTAACGCAAATGGCTAGAGATGTTCTTGCAATTCTCGTTTCTACAGTTGCATTTGAGTCGGCATTTAGTACGGCATTTAGTACCAGAGGACATATCTTAGACCAATATAGGAGTACATTGAATCCTAATATGGTTGAAGCATTGATTTTGACACAAAATTGGTTGCGGTCCTCATTTCGTATTGATACAACAATGAGTCTTCAACAAATAATGGAGGAAAATGAGTTCATGGATACACTTTCTCAAGGTATGTTCATCTTATTTCATTTTATCGTTTTATATAACATTGAACTTATAATTTATTTTTTTATGTTTTAGCTCATCGGACACAAATAATGGAGGAGAATGAGATGTGATTTCATTCAAGGATACATTTTCTCAAAGTATGTTCTTATTTCGCTTTATCTTTTTTATATAACATTGAATTTATACTTTAATCTTTGTTTTTCAGCTTATCGTACACAAACAATGGGAAGAATGTGATGTGGTTTCATTTTGTTGCACGACAAGAACTTGACAATTCCAGATTTTTTTTCATTTTGGCGCTTTTGGATTTATTTTAATTTTGATGATTTGAGATTTCATTTCATTTTGGCGTTTCTAGAATTCATTTTGTTTTGGTATTTGCGAAGTTCATTTTATGAGTTAGATTATCTAACTTAGATATGTATTTTTTTAATTTTTTTGTATGTTAACGTATTTTTTTTAGAGAATCCGAAAAACCCTTACAAAACCCAAAAAAATGACTCGAACTCGAACAACCCGAATCCAAATAACCCATGGATATCCGAATTTAATCTGGTTTATTTCGGATTCACTACTTCAAAACCCAAATAACCCAAATCCGAATCGAAACCCGAAGAACCTAGACCGAAAAACATTCGGGTTCAATTCGGATTTAATTTTCGTAAACCTGAGGAACCCAAACCCGAATCGAAACCCGAGAAACTCGGATCGAAACCCGGATTGGCCACCCCTACTTTGCAAGATTGATTTGGGTCTATTATGGGATGGATTTTTATCAATTGGTATCAGAGTAGTTCAATCCGATGGGTAAACCACTAACGGTGTCTAGAGGGGGTGACCCGAGAAGGAGCGACCTAGTAAGACCTAGAGTGCGCCAATCTGGATTGGGCCGTCAGCAAGGGACAACGATGACTAGAAGGGGGCCAGAGTGGACTGTCAGTGCAGTGACGGTATTGTTAGGATCCCACATTGCTTAGAAATGGGACTAAGTGGTACCTTATAAAGCCATGGGCACCGTCACCCCGTAAACTAGCTTTTGAGTTGAGATATGTGGACATTTGCAGATTGATTTGGACCTATTATGGGATGGGTTCTTATCATATTTGCATTGTAGGAAGGAATCCACGAGAAGAAACCATGTATATTGCAAACGTTAACTGTCAAAACAAGACGTAAAACTGATGTACTGTTGAATTAAACACATTAAGTAAATAATATAGAAGCAAATGTTAGACCTCTTTTTTATCATAGTTTTGATTCTCCGAATAATAAATAACTCTCGCAGGATAACATTACAGGAAAAAGGCGGTGAATTTGTCGAGTTGGATAAATCCAGAATGCAAAACTGATGAAGAAATGCAATCAAAACCTGCACGGGGAGAAACGTCAGATGGCGGCGCAAAATACCTCGAGAACATGGGGTTAAGGTAAGACAGCAGCAGCCTCTTCATCAGGGCAATGACCTGCTTGGATGTCTATTGTCCCTGCCAAGCCCTTGATTGTCTGCAACTGTTACGGGGAAAGAACAAAAATGAAGTGTCAAAATCAGACAATAAGAAGTGCCAGCTGCGTGATCAGATTAACAAAAGATGAGATATTGATGGTTTTATACCGCTATTTTAATATATTAATCATCCAAGTAGTAGTATGAGCCTGCAGCCTTTTGCTCCCTGTCCTTGGTAGATTCTAATTTGTTGATTCTTGGCCTGTAGTTAGTCGGATCCCGTCTGAATGTGATGTTCAGATGCTACACAAGACATGAACGTTAATCATCGACTCAAGCCCAGGAAACTGATTGTTTACGGGAAGAGAATTGGAGACTTACAGATAAGAAGAGGTTCATTCCACTGAGCAGTGATTGAGGAGAATTCGCAGTACAATCGATGGATGGCTGACCTTCATACACAATGACTCGGTCTGCCAAATAGGTTGCCATGATGAAATCGTGCTCAACAACAAACGCAGTTTTCTTTGCATGAAGGATGAACCGCTTTATGACTTTAGAAGCGACGATACGTTGTTCCGAATCAAGATACGCACTTGGCTCGTCAATCAGGTAAATATCTGCAGGCTGCAAGGAACAATTACCAAAATGGTCCATGAGATCATTATGAGACAATCCGATACATAAACTATTGTTGAATATATTTTCAGAACAAAATATTTACCTTTCCAAGGCATAAAGTTAAGGCGACCCTTTGCAACTCTCCTCCTGAGAGGTTCACAACTTCTTGATCCATCAACTGTTCAATCTGAAGTGGTTTCATCACATCGGACACAAATTGAGGATGCATATACGAATCACGAATCTTCTGATGTAGCAAATGTCTAACTGAAGCCTGAAACTTTGGGCTGATCTTTTGAGGCTTGTAAGAGACATTGAATTCTGGTATCTCTGATTCTGACCCTTCAACACTATCAGGTTTCAACAGACCAGCCTGCAGTTTTTAATGACAAGGATACAACTTCAGGAATATGTTAAGAGTCATCCCCAGAGGTAGTAAACACCAGATGGGACAAAACGAAGAAAAACAATACCAGCATCCGGATAAATGTTGTCTTCCCCGTACCATTTTCCCCGAGCATTACGATAATCTGAGAGTCAGTGAATTCACCTTCCATCACTTTCAGTTTGAAATTTCCTTGAGTCTTAGTCATGGTTGGGTATTTGTATCTGGAATAGGACTCTACTTCCTCCGCACTTTCTTGTGGAGTCTCAGCAACCTAAGCGCAAAGGAATCATAATGACAAAGGTAGACAAACACAAGGGAGCAATAACGGAAAGGCCGTAAAAAAGTTTTACCTTGAAAGTCAAAGATTCATCCCTAAAACGTAAATTTTCTGTGGGAACAAACCCAGCCAAGAAAATGTTAATTCCTTCCCTCACAGAGAAGGGAAGGGTTACAACACCATACGCTCCTGGTTTCCCATACAAGCAACAAATGAAATCCGACAAATAGTCGAGGACACTAAGGTCATGCTCCACGACAATGACATAGCTGGAAAAAAGAAATGTCAGCAGTGTATTTTAGTACCAACCAAGGAGTATCATAGATCGAATGTGAATTCAAACGATGAGAAAATCAAACCTATTAGGCCTGAGGAGAGAACGGATAACTTGAGCCGCTTTGAGCCTTTGTTTCACATCAAGGTAACTAGAAGGTTCATCAAACATGTAAATTTCGGCATTTTGTATTGCAACAACAGCAATTGCAAACCTCTGCAACTCTCCACCAGATAAATCCCCTACATTACGATCAATAACCTGATTCAGCTCCAGATCACGGCAAAGATCTTCTTTCATCTCTCTCTCATCCTTTTGGTCAAGCACCTGTCCCACATTGCCTTGAACAGCTCTTGGAATGTGATCGACATATTGTGGTTTTATGATGGCCTGCCATAAATGAACACCACAAAACTTGCTCAATGAACTGATTAAAGGAAACCCACGCACATTCTGGAGAGAAATACCAAGATCAATTCCTTATTTACCTTCAAGTTGTCTTCCAGGATACGGGTAAAATAGTTCTGTAGTTCTGATCCACGGAAGTAGGTCAAAATTTCTTGCCAGTCCGGAGGATTCTGCTCAAGAGGGAAATGAAGACAGATATCAATTTTCATGTGAGAGCAATATGTACAGATTAAAGTTAAGAAGCTCAAGCTAAGCCATTACTTTAAACCGTCCCAGATTAGGTTTGAGTTTGCCAGCTAAAATTTTGAGAGCAGTTGATTTCCCAATACCATTTGTTCCAACCAATCCTAGAACTTGTCCTGGCCTCGGAACAGGAAGCCTGGAAACGTTCCAAAGTCAAATAGATGACATAACAACTTTTAAGAAGGTAAAAAGTTGATATACAAACCTGTGCAGTTTAAAAGTGTTTGGACCATAACGGTGGGTTGTATCTTTATCCAAGTCCCTTGGAAGATTGATAATCTGAATAGCTTCAAACGGGCATTTCTGCAATTGTACAACCAAAATTCACACTTAGTCTTACACTTGAAGTAGTAACATCCTAACATCTACGAACGCATATCTCTTATTAGCAATATAGCTTATATACCTTCACACAGATACCACAACCAATGCACAACTCCTCTGAGATAAAAGCTATCTTAGAAGCAGGAGTCACCTCAATACACAGTTTCCCTAACAGGCCAAAAGTACGTGTATAAGTAGCATGAAAAAAATTTACAAAATAACCTGTAAAAACATCAAGTTGGGAAGAATAGAATAACTGCTTAATATGACAGTGCAACCATTTTCTACACAGAAGCATTTTCTGAATGTAATCATGTCACACTATAACACAAACCTAATCAATACCGTAGTTTACTGGTATTGAAAGCCAGTGCCATTAACTAAGATTCGAAGAAATACCCACCTGTCTTCACCACAGGACAGCTCTTCCTGCATTCCTGACGGCATTTCTTTGGCTTGCACCTGTCTGAACTCACTATAGCAATACGTGTCAATCGATCCGTCATCTCTCAATGATCCTGCAAGATAATCATATAAATTTATAGTTTTAGCTGCCTCAAAAGACACAACATGCAGATAAAAGCAACCACAATCAAATAATTAATATAATAGCCTGAGCGACTCAAATAAAAAGACGTGCTAGATTAGTGATATACCGAAAAATCGGTGTATCTGACCTAAAATTCGATATTCAATCAAATGCAGAAAAAATTATCAAGGAACGGAAAAAATATATAAATCCCGACATACATTTACGTTGCAATTCTAGGTAACTGAAGCAGAAGCAGCGATCTGGATACAATTTTTTGAATTAGAAAATTCAATTGCAAGTCAATCGATGAAACATACAAACATGAATGCATAGATGAAGACCAAAAAAAATTATTTCGCAAAGTTCAGCTTCAAAAACAGTATCAATCATGATCTGTAATAAAAAAATACACGGATACGGGGATAATTCGAGATCATCACCTGTGGAAACTGAGAGATTACGATCGAAGCGGAGACACTGACTGGGACGAAGATGCGTGTGCCGATAATGAAGAATCAAACGCAGAGCACACGCTGTGACAGGTAGAAAGAGCTTGTGCGAAGATTAAAGAAGAAACAAAATTGTAATGTTAGGGTTTTCTGGATCCGGCTTGTTTCGGGTTCGAACCCTAATTTGGGCCGATAAGGCCTCGTCGTGATGGAATGGTGGAAATTTTAAATTTAAAAGCCCTTTTCTAATTCCTATATTTAAAAAATATATATAATAATTAGAAGTCCTTTTCCACTTTCTATATTTTTTATTATAATGATGAGTATATTATTAAATTGAGAATTTATGTTTTTTTACTTTAAAACGTTATATCTAAAATTTTAACTATGACATATCAAAGATGATAATAGTGGAACGAATCATATATATGAATTTTTCATATTATTTATATTAAGATTCAAGAAAGCGTTGGGCAGACGTATTTAGCGTCTAGGTGAAAATGTATATATATATTATACATATATATTATTTATATTATATATAAATGTATAAATAATATAATTCAAATTCTTAATTTAAAACATTTGTAAATGTTTAATTGTTTAAAAACCACACACAATTAAGTTTGAAACAAATAACAAAAACAAATAAGTAACACATTACATACTTAAACATCTAATTCCACATCTTTGTATTATTCATTGAATTGTTCTTCGTCGGAATCAAACTCTATGTTAACTTCTTCTTCTTCAGATTCAAAATCAAATTCATCAAGTTCTCTAACCACAAGCAAATCGTATACTTGATCTCTTGAACCCTCACACATCATTGCATCTTCTTGGTTTGATTCTTCGTTTGCTTCCCTTGATTTATTCTCCGTTTTTTCACTTTCAACGATCCAATCTTGAACATGATATGGATCATTAGATAGAAGCACATCCAACGTCTTGTTCATTTGTTTTTTTTCCTTGAACCATCAATCTCGCATTAAATTGAACACAAACAAGATTGTTCAACCTTTTGGTATCAAACTGGTTTCGTTTTTTCGTATGTACCTACACAAGACCATAAATGATTATTAATACAACTATAACCAAAAATAAAAAGATGATTTATGTTAATCACTTACTCCTTCAAGAGTACTCCAATTTCGTTCACAGCCTGATGAATAGAATCTGTATCGCCATTTTTCTAAAATTAGGTGTGCTCATTTCGTAGACATCCCACCAATCGACTACTATGTAAAAAAATGTTAAAACATTATATATGATTTACAAGAATGAAATAGATAAATTAAATGTTGGAAAACAAATTTGGATCATAACTTTGTTCATTTTTTTCGCATCCTTTGATGGCATGTGGTCTTCCAAAGTTGCCTTCTTTTTTTTGTACTTTGGAAGTTCGACATTAATTACCGAACATTGAGCACCAAAATCATTAAAGAAAAAAGCTTACACACACTTAAACATATCATCTATCATATTGTCATCCGATTGAATATTCAAATCCTTATAAGTGTAATAAGGATTCAAAACATATGCCACCAAACGTAGAGGACTATCAAGCCTTCATTTTATCCTTTCATCGATGATGTTAACAATCGACTTATAGGTTAATGAATTTATAGTTCAAAGATAAATGTATTAAAAGTATGAAATGAAAAACATCTTATATAATATTTCCGTTAAAGACCACTGAGTGAACACTGATAACGTTCATGATCCATTTTATAAAGATATTGATTTGAAAAACATTTGCAAGATGTAAGGAAAGACAAATTGCACTCCTAAGACCATTGTAGACTACAACATGCATCTTAGGATAATTCTTGTAAAAAATCACGTTGTAGTTGTTCCAAGCGAGTTTTTGGCCCCATCCATGCATGTTTGTCGACTTTTAACCATTTTAAGTCACGATGTCTCGTACGGTGCGATTTTGTCGCGATGTCTCGTACGGTGCGACGTAGGAGTCCTCTCTGGCCAAACTACGATAGGAGATGTAATCCATTCACCATATCGTCGATGTCTCTGGAACGACAAAAGTAGAGAAGTAACATGGCTGATAGTTGAAATGTGATTTTGTCATGACATCTCTAAAAAACATCTGGTCTTGACGTTGAGAAGCCTCTATCACAGGAGTCGAAAACTGAATCGGCGATGAGACAGTACTTATCGAGAGATAAGTGGTTGAGACACGGTGGCTTAGATATTGGAAAAAGTCGAGAGGTAAGCCAAGAGATAAGCTCTGGCACAGATAAAAGTTATTTAGTCACATGTAAAATTAGTGTGAAATTATTTTTAATTTATGGATTAGTGGTGAGTCTTTTACCACATAATAACATTTTGGTTACTTCTATATTGAAAGTAACTCACATATTATTTAGGGAAAAAGACTAATTCTCCCCTCAACTATCATGCTTTACTCAAATTCCCCCCTGAACTATCTGACACAACCAATTTCCCCCTCATCTTACAAAATCCATCCGATTCCCCCCTCAACTATATCAATTCAGCCAATTCCCCCCTCCGTTATATAAATAGTATATTGGTGTTAACCGACCCGGTTTTGACCCAATTTGACCCAAATCAAATACCCAATTTTGACCCGTATTATAACCGATCTTTAACCCGATTTCGACAATTTTTAAACCCAATTTCACTCAATTTTAACCCGATTTTACCCAATTTCACCCAAATTAATCCGATTTCATCAAATTTAATCCGATTTCCACCTAAATTTAACCCGATTTTATCTAATTTTAACCCAATTTCACCCAAATTAACCCGATTATCGCTCAATTTAACCGGTTTAATCACTTTTAACCCGATTTACTCTTTTTTAAT
>CM071866.1:43591617-43659011 GCA_036759665.1 Gynandropsis gynandra
GAAAGGTTTTCGTATATTGATCGAATGAATAATTACATCAGTTATATAACAATATACAAAAGATATGAAAACCCTAATACACCAAAATTACATTTATGTCCCTTTCACTTATAACAACAACTTCAGAAAACCTAAATTTTTATAAATTTTAAAATTAATTCTTTTTAAATTTTTTAATAACTTTTTTCTAATTGTTTCTCCTTTTGTCTTCCTAATGACAGTTTCACTTCTCATTTAATATTTTTTTAATATTAAATTTTATTGCTATTTGAGAAAATAAAGCATATGGAATCCACTACTCCAATCACTCTAGATTTTTCGGTTACCTCCATCTTATTATCCAGTATTTCATCACTCTTTACGTTTCAAGACGATTCATCTAAATGGCATTGATAATCCTCAAACGGATCCGATCGGTCCTTTTAGATATTCATTCTTTCCCAAACATTACATTCATGGAGGAGGGCCTCAAAAGGAGGAAGCGCGAGAAACCATAGATTCATAGACCCAGAAATTGACAGAATATTCAATTCTCCATCAATCCTAGGCAACCGCTCCTACACAAATTTGACATCACTGATGTACAAATCATTTTGAGCAATGTTGTAATGACTTCGCCCTGCGACAACACCTGCATTTATCGCAGGTGCAACAGATCCTGCAACAAGTAGAGGAGAGAGCTAGCTCCACCGGAAACGAGCCTACTCCGGAGATCACTTTAGGTATCATCGCGTTCGTCTTTGTTTGATCAGAGTGATTTTGTCTAAATTATGCAGAAAAACAAGAAAAATAAATCAAATCTGGAAGAGACGAGTGGGAATAGGCATTGGGTTATATTGTTATGATGACTCTAGACCTCCCAAGGAACTGAACTCAGTCATACAAAATCATAATTTGGAAATATGAATGTAATCTCAATTAGGTTTTTGATTTTTGGTGTTCTCTGGTGAAAGTCACAAAAGGGTTATTGATAAATTAGTGGATGGGTTTCTTGGTTTGCTCTTCATCAATGGCAATGCTGAAGAAACATTTTATGAGACTGAATCTCATTACAGAAGATCACCAATAAAATAAAAGATTGGATTCTCATAAACTTTGTATTTACACTTGATAACCAAATGACAAAAAGACTCTCATTTGATTTTCATATACGTATATCTTCTGAAGAAATTGATTTGTGGAGCAAAATGTGGTAAGGTATAGCTTCTTTAAAAGCTTTTGAGAGTTTTAGGATGAGCAAAATGAAACAAAAGGGTGATGGAAACTGTTTTAGGGTTCTTTTTTAAGGCATCTAATGGTTTAAATTTTACTACGGTAGCAAAAAGCTGAGAATGTTTTCCTTCCAATTGAAAATTTTTATTACATGTAGATTACATATCATGTCAATGTTAACTTTCCTAGAAGCGGTGGTCCAGGTGGTCAAAATGTGAACAAAGGTAACTTTTTCTTGCTTCATTTCATTATTTGCCTCTTTATGAATGACTTATGTATTGACACTTATATATGCTTTAGTTTTATCAAATATCCGCAGTGAATACCAAAATAGACATGTGTTTTAATGTGAAAAATGCATAATGGCTAACTGATAGGATCAGAGAGAATTATGCAAATGGTTTGTTCTCATCCATTTCTCCTTTAGAATCTAATATATAAATTATGACTGTCAATAAGGTTCATCACAACAATGTGGGATTTGTGATGTTGATGTGTTATGTGAAAGAGTTCTTTGAGTCGGTATTCGCTATTCAACGTGACCTAAAAGAAGAAGAATATATGTTGGAAAAAATATAAACCCTATATATTCTTAAATATCTTGTTCTCTACACACAACATTTTATATTTTATTTTTAATCATTATTTTCTTATTGTTAGATTCTACACAATAATATTCATATTATATCATCCAATTTAGTAACCTCTAATATAATATGATTATCCAAAGAGAAATCCAATCTATTTATCATGTTCTTACATTAATTGTAAACATTACTTATAAATACATCTCTTCATTTAAAAAAAAGCCTTAAAGAATAATTATAATTTAAATATATGTTAAATATTATTTTATCAATAAATTTAAAATTTATGAATTTTTTAAACGTATTTCAACTTGCATTCAATTAATTTTTCAGTGCTTGATTTATATATTGAAATAAAATTTAAAAATCCAATTACTCTTTCATATAATAATTATATATTTGTATATATAAATTTAAAAATCAGTTCCCACATTGCATATAAATTTATATTCATCAATATATAAGAATAATATATATGCATATATATGATACTTCAATTAAATTATCGCTTCAAACACCTCAAGTTTAAAATTTCTTTTGACTTCTATTTTCGTTACATTAACATTTTTAGTTACTCTTTCGTTACATTATAATGTTAAAAATCTAATTACTCTTTTATATAATAATTATATATTTGTATATATGAATTCTTGCGTAGCATATAAATTTATATTCATTAATATATAAAAATATTATATATATAGATACATATGTTTATGATACTCCAATTAAATTGTTGTTTCAAACACCTTAAATTTAATATTTCTTTTGATTTCTGTTTCTGATATATTTTTCGTTACATTAACATTTTCTAAAAATATTATATCAAAAATTATTTTTTTAATCTTATTATTGAAAATCAAAATTAAATACTGCACTTTTTAATAAAAAAATCAAAACATATTGATTATTTTTTGTTAAATGATATACAAAATATGTAATCAATAATGATGTAATGTGTCTCTAATATAACGTTGTATGTGATATATGAATTACATTTCTATAATATCAAATTTATAAAAACTCGTGCATCGCACGAGTTCATTTACTAGTATCAAATAAAATTTGGAAGAACGTGCAGTAGGTGGAGGACAAATCTTGTTAGAAAAACATTAAAATTTGTATCGATAATTACCCAAAAAGGGTTAAGAAAATAATTATTATAATTTATATGTTATTTTAAATAATTAAAAAATACTTCATTTATAAATTTTATATTTTAAAACAAATAAAAATCTATACATTCACTTATTTAACTAAAATACTAATAATTTTAAAATATAAAAATATAAATATAGAATACTAATCCATTGATAAATTTATTCAATAAATATACTGAGATGATGAAATCTCCGTACAATATTCTATCCACATGTCAAATTGAAAGTCCAAAAGTAGGAATGTCAAACGGGTCGGTCCGGTCCGATTACGTTTGTGGCCCGGTGAAAACGGTTTCGGATTGGTCTGGACCGAAATCCAACGGGTCGAAATTATTAAGTCTGTGCCCGATCTGACGGGTTTCGGACGGTCCACAAGGCGAAATCATATATTCTAAAGTGGATCAGAGAAAGAAGAGAGAAATTCGGCGAAGTAGCAAGTCGATGAAGACACAGAGGAACTTAGCAATATGCGAAGAAGCTACACGGTCGACGGTATGAAATCGACAAATCTACACGACCGAGGGTTTGAAATCGACGAAGCTACACGGTCGAAGAAGCTACAAGATTGACGAATGAATTGAAATCGACGAAGATAAAAAAAATGAATAAAGAAGAAATTAGACCAAAGGAGAAGAAAATGACGGTGAAAGAAGAGAGAAACGATGCATCGCGTAATAGAAGAACACGATTCAGACGATGGAGAAGAACATTGAGAGGATAGACACGATGCAGACAACCAAGGAGACAACCACAAAGAAGAAGAACCATGGAGAGAAGTAGACAATGCAAACGGACGCCTCGGAGGAGAAGAGATAGACGAGAAGAGAAGAAGACTAGACGATTAGGGTTTTCTATTTTAGATTCAAGGCCCGACTCGTCGGCCCGACACCCGACGGGCCGTGAATTTTTTTTGCGGGCTTTTATAAAGCCTGAGCCCAAAGTCCGTTCGAGTCTATATATTTTAAGGCCCAAACCCGTTATTTTCGGGTGAGCTTCAGGTGGGTGTGTGAGTCGGACCTTATTTTGACACTCATATCCCAAAGATATTTCTTTTTGTAACGAAAACATAGCGAACGATATTTTATCTCATGTCAAAATTGGAGCAGAAACACGATAAGAGTTCAATCGAAGATATGCCCGAGTTGTACATAAAAATAATATTCATCAATTATATGTAATGCATCAATATTTATGGTATATATAATGATAAAAATTGAAAATTACAAAAATATGTTTCTTAGTAGGTTCATAGTGTGATGTTTACAAAATTAAACGATGCAACATAGACAAATATTTTAATTGGAGAGTGTGTGAAATTAAAGTTCGAGATTACATGTATTGCATGCATGGTTCTAAAAACGTTATATACGACAATTTAGGCACTGTATAGACGTTGAATGCCTTTAGAATGTTCCGGTTAATCTTTAAATGATTTTTTAAATCGACACCAAAACGATGTTGTTTTGGTGTTCAAATAAAAAAATACATTAGACTTCATCCTCATGTTTAACTTTTGTCGCATTCGCTTTCATCCTCACACTCGTCTTTTTATATAAATTATATCATCTCTCGCCTATTATCCTTTCCTGAGCCTCTCGTACTCGCCTTCTCATTCGTCATCACATTCTCATCTACCGTCGTCTCTCGTATATCATCATCGCATTCGTCTTTCGTCCTCGCACTCGTCTTTCGTCAATGAATTCATCTATCATCTTCGCCCCTCGCCTTGCTCCACCATTGGTTTTGTCTTTCGTCTTCGCGCTGGCCTTCATCTGGCGTCGTCTTCGCTCAACTCTCGTTCTCGGTAAAATTGTATATCATGAATTTGATATTCTGAATTTAATATTTATAAATATTTTTTCATACATACTAAATATATTTTTATATAAAACTAAATATTTATTTTAAATTAAACATTTAGATTATTATTATATTACATATAAATATTATATATATATATTTAATTCATAACGCTTTCTTAAAGTTTGTTTATAGAGCAAAGAGTTGAAGCCCTCTTGAAACCAATGTTTTATCAATTTGTTTTATCTTCTGAATTCTTGGTTTCTTTGTTTCGATTTCTCATTTCACTAACAAAAAGTAATTACACTGAAATAAAATCGTTTGAATTAATTAAATTAAACTGAATTGAATTAAATTGAGTTCGTTTGAGTTTTAAATTTGAAGAATGGGTGAATAATACAAATTAGTCATAATTAAACTAGTTCAAATATTTTCGGTTCGATTTAAATTGGCTACCAAAATACCAAGATACCGACCCATTAAATTATAAATCCTTGAGGTTCAAAGGTTAATAAATAGTGATTATAATCCCTTCACAATAATGGAATGAAATACCGAATTAATTATTATTTTAATAAAAACGGAAATAGGAAGATAAAATAAAATAAAAAACCAGATTTTGTTGCCAAGTTGTGCCGGAGCACAAAGGATACAACAAAGTGGAAAGAGAGATCGGAAATTATGGCGTCGCCTATGATCCTCAACGGCGGAGGTGCAGCGGAGAGGGATGTCCGTGTCGCCCATGCCGCCATGGCTATGGTTCAGCTCTTCTATGGCGGTTACCATGTAATTACCAAAGTAGCCCTCAACGTTGGGGTCAATCAGCTTGTCTTTTGTGTCTGCCGTGATCTTCTCGCTCTCTCCATCCTCGCGCCTCTCGCCTACGTCCGAGAGAAGTATAGTATCGTCTTCTGCTTCTATTACCCCTTTATTCATTTCATTGGTTTCGTGTATCGTTGGATCCGTGATTCGTGAAATTTCCTGTATTGAATCACTTCGTCGGGAAAGTTTTGGTCGTTCGTTATGGTTTGCTAGAATCTGAATTAGGGTTTTGAAGCTGAATTTGGTGTACATTGTGCAAAATCTGGATTTGGCATTGATCAATTGTTGGATTTATTAGGTGTATATTTCACTTATGACCAGTGTGATTAGATCTAATTTTGGATCGCTTTGTTGAGTTTATTTGGAAAATGCTCTTTTATCTTCATGTCTCTGTAGATCAGATGCCTATGTTCATTATTCATTTAAGTTCTTTTCCTTTTCAATTCCAACATTTGCATAAATTCGTCATCACTATCCGTTAGGGTTTGCTTCTTGAAACTTGGATTAGGTTTTAAAGATATCTGCTCCTCCAACAAACACAATCTTTGTCGAATGATTGTAAAAGTTAGAAGATAATAAACTTAGGTTGGTGTTTTTGTTGTCTTTTTCAATTTGGTTTTTGGAACTAATTAAGGAACAAAATTCTTGTTTTGTGTTTTGTAGAAGAATCAGAACTCCTATGAATAGAGACCTCCTCTTGTCATTTTTCTTTCTGGGCTTAACAGGGTGAGAAATCATCTTCATCTGGTATTAATCTTTTTTAATCATGTGATGCAAATTTTACATGATTAACATAACAATAATACCACTTGTTTGTAATCTTGATAGGATATTTGGCAATCAATTGTTGTTTCTTATTGGTCTAACATACACAAATCCAACTTATGCTGCTGCCATACAACCATCTATTCCTGTCTTTACCTTTGTCTTGGCCGTGATGATGGGGTGAGTATAACACTTTCCACTTTTACGTTTATATCGTATTCTTGTTTGTCAGCCATTCCAAAAATGGGAGTTCCTTCTTTTTTGAGACATGTCAAAAGAGGATGTTTGACATTGACCAAGGAGCATCTCTAGCTGCTGTTTGGTTTTTGGATGCTTAATGTCTCTTACTTTTTATGCAGTACAGAAAGGATGAATTTGTTCAGAATCGAAGGTCAAACTAAAGTTGGAGGTATTATTGTGTGTGTGTCTGGTGCCATTTTGATGGTTCTATTCCGGGGTCCAGCCTTGTTTGGGGATAAGTATATGGACTTTGCAGCGAACAATGAAATAAGTGCTAAAGGACAACCAGAGCCTACCGGGTGGTTAGTCTCTAGCTTTCTCAATCTTGGTCTTGAGCAATGGCACATTGGAGTTGTATGCTTGCTTGGGAACTGCATGTGCATGGCTGCTTTTCTCGCCATCCAGGTAATCCTTTCACGACTATGATCGCTGCGGCTTGACCATGCCGTACTGATGTAAAACACCTGATAAAGTTTTCAACTTTGAACATAACAATGGTGGTCAATAGGGCATCCCTTTTTTGGGTTTTTCTTTTGTTAAGTTTCAAATGTTCCCTCAAGCTGTAGACTTGGGCAATCTCTAGGATGTGTTCTTCCTATGAATGTCTTTGCTTTGTGGATCCTGAATAGACTGTACTTTAGTTGACTGTCTTTATAAAGTCTGTTGCTTGCTTATTACATATGAATTAAGCATCTTATACTATTTTTTTTTCTCTCATGTTTCATGTTTTTAACACGGGTTTTATGACAACTATCCAGGCACCGATTTTGAAGAGGTATCCTGCCAATCTTACTGTTACGGCATATTCATACTTCTTCGGTGCATTATTGATGGTCACCACAGCTTTCTTTATGGTAAATGAACCATCAGACTGGAATCTGACTCGATCTGAGATTCTTGCAGTTATATACGCGGTAAATTCCACAAGTCCTTTATCTATTCCCAATAATATGGCTCCAATTCAGTTTATGGTTAGCCTCACAGATAGGATAAGTCTGAAACATTAAAGGGTCATTAAAGAAGAAGCTTTTGTCACCAGGGAGTTATTGCTTCAGCACTAAACTATGGCGTCCTGACTTGGTGTAATAAAATTCTTGGACCTGCTTTGGTTGCTCTGTACAACCCGCTTCAGCCTGGCGCATCCGCCTTCTTATCAAGAGTTTTCCTTGGAAGCCCTATTTACTTAGGAAGGTTAGAATCAAATCACCATTTTCATCACTCCTTAATCCACGTTTTCGTTAAAAAACGAAATTGAATTCGGGTGTTTTGCCTCAGTATACTCGGAGGTTTCTTCATCATATCTGGCCTTTTCATGGTCACTTGGGCATCATATAAGGAACGAGGAACAACTCATGGGAATGCCTCTCATGTCGTACGGACATCAGAACCTCTGAATTACAGAGATGGAGTAAGTGGTCGGATAGGTCAGTTGTTTTCTGGCTTACCAAATTCTGTCAAATCTGCAGACTAAAGAGCTTACCAAGATTCACTGTTGCTTTTACTTGTTGCCAATGGCTTTTTTTTATATGGGAATTGAAGAGATTATTAGATTTAGGATCTTCTTTGTAGTTCAAGATACATTTTTTTATTTTATATTTAAGTTTTAAATAAAGAATTAATATATTGTATTAGAGTAGACTTGTTGCCAATCAGATCACAACTTTGTTGCCTCTTTACCTTTCCGTGACTAAGTTGAACTTTTTTTGGGGTTTTGGTGAGAAACCGACAAGGTTGAGGTTATTCTTGTCATAAAATATAATAAGTGCGGCAATGTTGCAATTTTCATAAAAATTAGGTGAAATCCTAATTTAAATAAATCCGTGAGCTACCCAAAGTTTTATTATTCATAACAATGTAGCTATAGTTAGATAAAAAAGGACAATTGAATTAAATATGGTTTTTATAAGAATATATTAGTTACGTATAAAATTAATAGAAATTTATCAAAACGAAACTCTAAACAAACTAACTAGTAGTCTAGTAGTAGCTATAGACCTTCAAGATTTGGCAAGTAATTATTGTTATTTGCGTTTTTGCCTCAATTGTTTATAGATATTGCAAAACCTCCCATGAAAAAGGCTCGCCTTTTTTTTCCCGTTTTTGGTACAAAGAAAAACGGATCTCTCCTTTTTTTTTTTGTTTCTTCTTCGTGTTCTTTGGTCTCAGTCGAAGTTTCAGTTCAATACCCATCAGATCTGCGGGAGATTTCTCGGTTTTTCTTCCTTGTAGACGAAGATAACGGATATACTTCTGTATGTATTTCCGCTTTACGCTTTGAAGGTGCAGTTTCGAACGAGATCTGCAACTGTAAGGCATTGAGGGGGAAGAGTTTATTCGCTTCTGGTTTGTTCTTCGTGGTACGTCAATCTGTCTCTTTGATATTTACCCTAATTTTCGTGTTCCTTAACTCGGTAGGATGGTTATTTTCGCAATGTCGATTTAGCTGCGGATCGCCCCCTTTGAAGCAATCGAGTTCCTTTGTTGGGATTTACGTTTGGAGGAACAAAAACCCTAAAAAACCGTGTGTTTTGTTGCGGTCTTATTGCTCTGATGATAGATATCTCTTGTCGGATGCATTCTGATTGATTTAGGTATCTAACATTGTCCGCGGAACAAAGATGAATTCGAAGAATTTGTTGCGTTACCTTAGTTGAAGACAGGCTCAATCTCTTTTGGATGCGGGACAACAGATAGGGTTCTGTTAAGTTATTTAGTTCTCTTCTGAGAAGTGTATTAGGTTTTTGGTATACAATTCGAGGTATATGTAAGCAAGAGAGATGATGGTTTTCGGTAGGATCATGGAACGTTTCACTGCTGCAAAGAATCGATTAGCAGCAGATTCACAATCTTCTGCTGTTCCATATATGCCTACTGGATCGCCACCGCCAGATACAGGAGTCTCAGCATCCAATTCTTTCAATTTTGGCAATGCTGGACGAAAGAATACTTTGAGACTATCTGCATCTCTCCAAGATTTCTCTTCATTCCATGGGATTGATCCCGAAGAAGCAGGTCTTACACGAGAAATTGACTCAAGCCTTAAGCGGAAAAATATATCGTGGGGACAAAATGTATCAAGTTTCTCCAAAGATAAAGGATTACCGAATGGGACCTCTTCTTTTCGTCGCAAGTGGATTCGCGCTGTTATGATCATTCTGTGCCTGTTTTTGTTTGCATTTCTGGTGTATATAGTCTCCATGTATATTTATACAAATTGGGCACAGAGAGCATCAAGGTTCTATGTTGTTTTCGATTGTGGAAGCACAGGGACTCGTGCATATGTCTATCAGGCATCTATAAATTACGAGAAAGATAGTACTCTCCCCATTGTTATGAAATCATTGACAGAAGGTCTTTCTAGAAAGAGTAGTGGTCGTGCTTATGATCGAATGGAGACAGAACCCGGGTTTGATAAGCTGGTCAACAATGTGTCGGGCTTGAAAGCTGCAATAAATCCTCTTATATGGTGGGCAGAAAAGCAAATCCCCAAATCTGCTCATAGAACCACATCTGTCTTCGTTTATGCTACAGCTGGAGTTCGGAGGCTGCCTAGTGCTGATTCAAGCTGGATTCTTGATAATGTTTGGTCTTTACTGGCAAAGTCACCCTTCATTTGCAGGAGGGACTGGGTTAAGATCATCAGTGGTACAGAGGAAGCGTACTATGGATGGACTGCTCTTAACTACCAAACAAGTATGTTGGGAGCCCTACCGAAAAAGGCGACGTTTGGTGCTCTTGACTTGGGTGGATCATCACTGCAAGTTACCTTTGAGAATGAGGAACGTTCACATAACGAGACCAATCTTAATCTTAGAATTGGAGCTGTTAACCATCATCTCAGTGCATATTCTCTCTCGGGATATGGCCTAAATGATGCATTTGCTAGGTCTGTTTTGCAGCTTTTGAAAGGATTACCAAATATCAGTAATTCTGATTTGAATGAAGGTAAATTGGAAATGAAGCATCCATGCTTGAATTCTGGCTACGAGGGGCGATACACATGTACTCAATGTGCTCCCATGTTCCGAGGAGGCAAAAAAGGCAAGTCAGGAATTCCGATCAAGCTCATGGGTGCCCCAAATTGGGAAGAATGCAGTGCACTGGCAAAAACTGCTGTCAATTACTCGGAATGGTCGAACATCAAGCATGGAATGGACTGCGATTTGCAGCCTTGCGCCCTTCCCGATGGTTACCCTCGTCCCCATGGTCAGTTCTATGCTGTATCCGGATTCTTTGTGGTTTACCGGTTTTTCAATTTAAGTGCAGAAGCTTCCCTTGATGATGTACTGGAGAAGGGTCGGGAATTTTGTGAGAAGACTTGGGAAGCAGCGAGAACCAGTGTTCCTCCACAACCCTTTATTGAACAATATTGCTTTCGAGCGCCATATATAGTCTCTCTACTTCGAGAGGGTTTGTATATCACAGACAAACAAATCATTATTGGGTCGGGAAGTATTACTTGGACACTGGGTGTGGCTCTTCTGGAAGCAGGGAAGACTCTGTCTCCAACATTGGGACTGATGAGTTACAAGACTCTGAGCATGAAGATAAATCCGATTGTGCTTATTTCTGTTTTGCTCATCTCGTTGCTTTTGCTTCTTTATGCGTTATCACGAGTCAGCAATTGGATGCCGAGATTCTTTAGGAAGTCTCACCTCCCACTTTTCAGACACAATAGTGCCTCTGCGGCATCCGTTCTCAATATCCCATCCCCATTCAGATTCCAGCGCTGGAGTCCTATCAGCACAGGTATACCGCGTACAAGATCCTGCCTATTTGTGTCACCACTATTGGATTCTAGATTCGGTTTAAAGAAAAGTTTAAATCTTTCAATAAATTTTCTCAATCTTGACCATCTACGTATGATTTTCCTCTCAGGGGAGGGAAAAGTAAAGACACCGCTGAGTCCAACGGTTCGTGGATCACCTAATAGGGCATTTGGATTTGGACATGGGCTTGGAGGCAGCAGCATTCAGCTAATGGAATCCTCTTTGTATACATCAAGCAGCAGTGTATTGCATAGTTATTCATCTGATAGCTTAGGGGAAATGCAATTTGACAGTGGTAGTTCTTTTTGGTCTCCTCACAGAAGCCAAATGCGTCTCCAGAGCCGTAGATCACAATCCCGAGAGGATCTCAATTCATCGCTGGCTGAGACACACATGGTAAAGATCTAGGATCGCTCAATCGGGAATTTTTGGTAATGGTTTTCACTACCCACAACACATTTTTTATCTTTTTATGATTCAAGATGATAAGAAATTATGCGAAAGAACTTAGATGAAAGTAACTTAACCCTATTCGCTCTGATCTCATTGCTTCTACTGCTTGATCTTAATCTAATGTTAATGGCAATTATTGTGTATCTATGGAAACAGCTTTGTACTTAAAGCTGAGATGAGATGAGATGAGATGAGATGTTTGAAGCAATGGAGAAAGGTTTCACCTTTTGACTGTAAGTAATCTTTATTACTCTTTGATTCTTATCATCTAAGGATATAAGAATCAAATACGTTTCAATTTCATGTAGGAATCGCCTGAAAATGTCACTCTCCTTTGTATGAAAATATCCACCATACTCTCTTTTGTGTAGCTCAAATCCTCCGGGACCATTCTGTGTGGTTGGCCTCATAATAATACAATACGACCTGACCAGTGTCCCATCACACCACCCCTATCTCCATTTCCAATTCATGGCTTAGATTATACTCTCTTCCACATTTAACTTTTCATCTTAGTATATTTTTTTTTACCTTAGGATGAGACTCAAATAGTGGGTATTCAGATCTTTTAGAGTTGGAGAAGTGAATGATTTTTTTTTTACATTTATTAAAAGTGATTAGCAATTTGTAGACCGACATTATTAAATAATGTGTTGTCTTTGTTGCAATAAATAAAAAGGTCCCACGTGAAATTTAAGTCTTGAAAGAGCCACAGGTTTGGTTTTAAAATTTCGCTCCTCAAAGAATGGATAATATCAATCTCTGTCGCTCTCTCTTTTGTCCAATCCCTATGCCACTTCTCATCATCTTATGGCTATTATTTTCGGATTTTGATTTTTCGGTTTATAAATGTATATTTTTTAAATATTTATCTCATATTTTTAATTGAAAATGACACTTTGTTTAATCTGATTCAGTTTATGTCTCTGAAATGTTTTTGTGGTCCTACCAAGACATATGTTTCACAGCCCAAATTATCTCCATGGAATGCCACGTGTTAATTATTTTTTATCCAACTAAAGATATTTTCTTGTGTAGGTATAAACCTTATAAATCTGGATTTATATATATGAAATATATGTGTGTATATGTATGTACATATAAATTATTCATGCGTTTATCTACAGTGTGTGGTTTGCTCCGTACAAGGAAGCATAATTAAGTGATTAACTAATTACTAATTAATTAATTTAAAGCTTATTAAGGTCACTCTCCCTTACGAACATTCCGTGGAATCCGTACGGAACCCTTCTCGGCAACTTCACGGCCGCCACGATCTCCAGTTCCGGCGATTTCGCGTCCATTACCAGAAACTTCGATTCTCCGTTGACCTCATCGTGAATGTACGTCACCACGTAACCGTCGTCCTCCTCCGCCGTAGGATCCTCCGGATCTCTTGCTACGAAGAACGGCTCGCCGCCGTAGCTTCCGTTTCCGTACATCCTACTCGCCACCGTGCAGTCCTTCCGGTCCCGATCTCCTTTCGCCACGTCGAGCTTCACCACGCCAGAGATCTTCGGCATCGGATCTCCGACCGCGGCGTAAACGTACCGGTTGGGTTTTCCGACGAATGCTGGGTTGATGACGCCGAAGTCGAGATTCCTCGCCGAGATCGGGTGGCGCGTAACGATCCCAGTCGTCAGATCGATCCGAACCTTCTCTACCAAAGCGTGAACCAGATCCATCCTCTCCAACGTGTGTTCGATCGACATGATATTAGGCGCAATCAAAACTATGGCGTTTCCGTCGTCTTCATCCCAAGCGTTAATCGCGTGAATAACGTTAAAGCCAGGGACTTCGAACCATTTCATCTTCGATTCGTCGCCGGCGTAACGCGGAATCACCCCGAGCCTCGGCGTTTTTCCGTTGTCCGTGCCCACCGGAGATCCGCCTTCGAACATCATCTCCATCAGATTCATCCTCATCCCGAGCTGAATGTCGGAGAATATCGCGTACCGCTTTGTGATAGCGAAGTCGTGGAGGAACGACGGCGAGGTCATTGAGAAGATCGGGACGTCGGGTTGTTTTTCTCCGGTCGGATCGAACCGGAAAAACGTAAGGAACGGCGGAACAGGCCCGTACCGGAAAGCAAACGTCTCGCCGGAATCTGGGTCGACCTTCGGGTGAGCCGTCATGCTCATGAACAGCTTCCCGCCAAAATCATGTCTACCGATTGTCTCGATGTCGCCGTCCGACGTCAATCGGATGGCGTACGGCAGATCAGACTCTCCGAGAGCGAAAAGACGGTTCCCAAAGAACGCGAGGCTCGTGTTCGCGAGACCAATGCCGTTAATGGGATTGTACTGTCCGGTCAAAACCCTAGCTGCCGTCAAAGCCCCTCGAGCAGCCGACGCTGTCATGCCATTGAAGCCGGAGAACACGTTCGGGAACACCGGAGCTCCGGCCTCGCTCTCAACGCTGTACTTGTACGTTTTGACATAACGACTACAGAGCGTGGCTTGGCCGTCATGGATACGGATCGCGTGGAGCATGCCGTCCCCGTCGAAGAGATGGTACGGCCCACGAGGAAGAAATTGTGGGTTAGGACCATTCCGAATATACGCGCCGTCGAGGCACGATGGAAGAGATCCGTACACAACCTCACACTGTGTCGGAGGAAGCTCATCGAGGACAGGCGCGAAGTTGTCGGAAAGCACGTGTCTTGGATCAACGGAAGGACGCGATGGAGGGTCTATGAACTTGTTGATGACTTCATCCACTGTGTTGAAGATGGCCATCGCCACCGACGGCTCGGGTCGTTTCGTACTCTTTCTCGTCGTTGTGGTGGGAATGTAAGGTTTTGGGGGCCGTGGTCTAGTATTGGGACCGGTGGTTCGAGTGGCCGGAGTACGTTCTTCGACGACGGCGGAACTGATTCGGAAAAAGCGAGGCGAGGAAGGATGACGAAGAGGAGAGATAAGTGAGAAAGATGGTATGAAGGAAGAAGAAAGAAGAGAATCCATTGTTGATTTTCTTCGTTTACACGTTAAAATGAAGAGTGATGGTGTGAGTATTTATATGGAATAAGTTATTTGATATTTTGGTTTCATATATGTGAATCTAATTCGTCCTTCTTCTGTTGGTGGTTATATAATTATTAAAATTTTATATATTTTTGGCGAATATGGATTTTTATTGTTATTTTCTTTTTCTTTGCTTCCGAGAATCATATTTCCCTTTCAGACAAACTGAAAGCGAAGTAGGAGTCTTGAAATTTACGACGCAAAATATAAAACAGGTTAAGTGCGAAGCTCAATCTTAAGAATGGGTATATGTATATAAAGGATAAATAAGTAATTAGATTAAACCCTAATTTACTAACCCTTATGTATATATATATATATATATTATATAGGAATGGTGGTGGATTGGACTGGTTTGCTATAAATAGTAAATTAGGATTTAGCCTAATTATTTATTCATTTTTATAGGGCAAACCAGTTCAATCCACCACCAAACCAATTTTTTTAGGTCACTTAGAAATTACTTTAATTTTTCTACTCCACCTAATAACGTCTCTGGATTGTATTGTTTTTTTTTCTGAAAAAAGATATATTACTAGAATACTCTCACAACATAGTATTGAATAACAATATTGAAATACAGATATATAATTATAAATTTCAACTAGAATAATATTAAGATTTAGAATATGTAGAAAAAAAAAGAAAGGTATGTGCAAACTCTTGCTTATATTGGTGGAGTCGGCAAAGGGTCACAAATAAGAGAATGTGGATGAAATCTGTGTGTAAATCCTTTGAGCATCCCTCGAGTTGGTTTGTTGGTTTGTGGCTTGAATATCTTTCAACCCATATGAACTATCTCATGTGTTCATTTTCTTTTTGTTATAGTAAAAATATCACTAGTCGATTATGGTTTCGATTAAAAACATTAAGGGATATGATCTCTGTAATTGATAAAAAAATATTCTTCGAGATCTCATTTAATATTCTAAAATACCTTAAAATATTATCTGATATTTCGTTGAATATAAATGATAATTTTCAGAAATTCTACAAATATTTTCTGAGATTATATTTCATTTTTTCTATTTGATATTGTCTGTGTACATAAAAAAAATCCTTCATATTCAATAAAATAATTCAGAATCTATCAAACCTCTTATTTTTTTAAGATATAATCACATAATTTGTCA
Organism: Gynandropsis gynandra; assembly: GCA_036759665.1. Lineage (NCBI taxonomy): Eukaryota > Viridiplantae > Streptophyta > Magnoliopsida > Brassicales > Cleomaceae > Gynandropsis > Gynandropsis gynandra. Next base: position 43,607,582 of record CM071866.1, read on the forward strand.
AAAAAATAATCTATGAATTAATGATCCATTTGCCATCCATAAGATTCTTATCTGAATATATTTTTAGAAATAAACTCTTATTTCCCTTTCATTTATTCTGCTTTACGCCAATTTCTCCAACAAATTTCACATTCGTCCTATTTCTCTTTCAAATTTTAGCCTTAATCATATTAGATATCATGTTTTGCAATTTCAGCATATTCCCACATTTGTTTAAATTTCGATAACCCTCCGTTTAAATCTCAAACTCTAATTACTCAAACCCGATTTTGACACGATTATTCGATCCAAAATCTAAATTTGACCAGAATTCAATTAAATAGATTCGATTAAATTAATTTTAACTCAATTACCCGATTCAAATCCAATTTTGATCCAAACTCAATTAAATCGACCCGACTAACTAAATTTTTACCGATTACTCGATTCAAACCCAATTTTGACCCCAAATCAATTAAACCGATTTGGTTGACTCAATTTTGACTCGACTACCCAATCTAAACCCATTTTTTTACCCCATGTCAATCAAACCATTCCGATTAAATAAATTTGATTATGTGTTTGGATCGGTTAATAAATTATTTCGATCAAACAAATCAACACACAATTATTTTGACGCATTGGTTTTGAAAAGATGTGTTTGGATCGGTTAATAAATTAAAAATTGAGTCAAATTGAATTAATCATATTAGTTTAACTGATTTTGACTCAATTTTGAGTTCACCTCGAGTAATCAGGTTAAAACATGTGTTTAGAGTAGGTAATCACGTCCACATTGAATGAAACGAGTTGATTTGATTGATTTTGAGTCAAAAATCAGATTTACGGTTTAGTTAGATTATAAATTAAGTTAATTGGATCCCTTTAATTGATTTCAGGTCAAAATGTGGTTAGATTGGGTAATCGTGTCAAAATTGAGTTAATCGAAACAATTTAACTGATTTGGGATTAAAAATTGTGTTTTAATGTGGTAATAGGATGAAAATTAAGTTAACTGAATCGATTAACATATTTTAGATTAAAATTATATTTAATTTCGATTAATTAGATTAAAATTGAATTAACCGAATTAAATTAATTGAATTCATCTCAAAATTAGATTTTGGATGGAATAATCAGGTCAAAATTAGATTTTGGATCGGATAATCAAATGAAAATATAATAAATAATATTAAATGGAAATTAATATAATTTAAAACGGACGTGGAATAGACTGAAATTACAAAACATAAGAGAGATGTGTGAAAATTGAAAAATAAAAGTTTCTCCCTATATATTAAGATACGAATCTAATGTTAATATAGCATAATTTATAGCTTTTATGGAGCATTTTCTTCCATTTCTTGTAATACTATACGTTAACAATATAGCCTAATTTATAGTTTGAATTGAGCCACATAAGAAAGATACGAACTGAGTTATGATTCTGCTCAGACAAGAGTTCCAATAAGACAGGAAGTTCCACAGTTCTCAAACAAACTACAACAGATAAAGCAAGAGTAATTAATTACAAAGGTAACAGATCTTATGGAACGGTCAAACGACCAGACCCAATTGATTTCCATGAAGATTCCAAACGCAAAAGATGCAATTTCTCAACAAAAGGTTCCAAAATATCTGCTTCTTCTTCAGGGGCAAAGGCCATACATATGCTTAGCTCTTGGACCGCCTCTCCATATTGCCTGAACCGTTCAGCAAATTTCAATGCCAATGAGCCATGGCTCTAACCAGAGAGAAGACAATGAGGAAAATAGTTTACCTGTTGTAATACAGCATCATGCCATGGTCTCTACGGAGTGCCCAATTATGTGGCTGCAGAATCAACAGCCTCTCTGAAGCCATGATAGCCAATCTATGTAAAGATCAACGGAAAAAAAACGAAACAGAAAACATTAATTAGGGTTTTAATCGGTAATGTAAAACAAGTGTTCTTTGTAATTCTTACCTAAGATCTTGAGGCCGTAACAAAGGAACATTAGAACTACTGATAGTGTTAAGTTGTCTAAGAGGAGAAGTCAGCATTAATCCATGGCTGGACCTTGAAGCACGTCTCCAATGAAGCCTCTAAAATATTTTTCAGAAACTTAATATGAAAAAGATCAAGAAAAACCAAATCTTTGTAGTAGTTTCAATTGTTTAAAGACTTACAATCAAATTGGCAAGAGCAATCCCTATAATGTCTCTGTTTGTCGCTATATCGAGCCCTAAAAGTGATTTTCCAGTCAAATCTGATGCCATTGATCCCGGGTCCTCAACGCACCTTCCATTGACAACAGCAAACAAGCTTTGTCCTGAAGTCACTTTAAAGAGCTCCTGCAGGAACGAACAACGATTACATCCAACATCATACATTCTGGTACAACTCGGGTGTTATGTTCATGATTGTAAATGGAACATAAGCCATGATATAAAAAGGTTACCTCAGGATAGCCCAATTGGGGCCATATCAAAAAATCTTCCCCAACTCGAGATCCCACGATTGGTAGACCGAGACGTCGACAAACTTCGATGTAAATTATGCTAAGCAAAAAGGCTACAAAGAAACAAAAAACAATCCATTAAAATATGAACAAACCCTAAAAGAGAGAATCATAAAAAAGTAATATAGAGAAGAATTTTACCGCTGCCGCATCTACAGTTAAGTACAGAATGAAGGTAGGAATACTTTGGATCTAAAGCAATAGATGTCCTTTTGAAGCCTCTTAACTCAAAGAGAACTACATTTACAGCTTCAAGAACTTGAACCAAGTGGCAGCCAATGTCTCGTGAAATTAATTCTGCTTCTACTTCTTTCGAAATTGTATCTAACTCTCTCATCCATTCAGATATACTCTTCCCATCCAAATGCATCAGCTCCTCAGAAGTTCCATTGGAATCTGCTTGAGCTTGAGCAGTTTTTCTCTCTTTCATGAGAGAACGAGCATCCATCTCACGGTTAAAAGCCATGAAGCCTTCATCTTCAGCAGCAATGAACAGTAGAGCCTGTACAGAAATGGATTCAGATGTCATAAAAAGGAAAACTTTTTTCAAACTTAGTAAAGAAACTAGAATTCGGGCGTGCGAGAAGTCATAAGAATAATCCTAATACGTATAAGAATCACTGAATTTAGTATTTTTAGGCATACAAAGTCATACCAATATCTGTAAGAACAGCTTAAGGAGATGGTGGTGAAGCAAATTATAAGGAGTTAGGGTTATGTACCTTAACAATAGATATTTCTAATATACCTTTGCAAGAGAGATGTCTCGGTCCTTAGACTGAAAAGAGATCTCTTGATTGAACTTTTCACGGGCTATTTTAGCAACCTACGATTTGATGAATTGACAGAGTAAGATCAGAATAAGTTCAACCCTAATGAAAACCAACGCAATCATCATCAGATTATCAAATATCTTTGCCATTCAAGATCCAAACAAAGATGGGCAAAATCACGTGTTAACAAATGAAACCTCTTGGTAATTTTTCGCTCGAGTTGTCTCTTTAGTAAGCTGATTGACATAGAGAGGGTAAGCAGAAGCCGAGGCGATCCTATTCCGAGGAAAAGGGGTCCTCCTCCTCATTGAAATCGATTTGGTCATCTTCTTTTCAAATCCAGTCCAAGAACAACGATGTTGATCATGATCATACCTGATGATCGTAAAGAATATAAACGGATGGGGTTTTCCTACCAGAAATCCTTTTCATATACCATCAATCAATGTAGTAACATGTCATACTAACTAAGCATCCATATCTTGCATACATGAACAATCTATGTAATGGAAAAATGAAAATACCCAGAAACCTAAAAGCATAAAGAGAGATTGATAATCACCTTAGGGTTTTAGGATCATGGATACCCACGAAGCGGGGAAGAGGGGAAGCCAAATCTGCAGCTGATGCAGGACCCATAAGGGCAAAGGAAGATGGTGATGATGAACACAGCAGCATGTTGTTTGGGAGAGGAGAAATAACAAAATGACTCAAAGAAATTTCTGGGTTTAAGATGAGATTCGATTTAAAATTGGGAGACGAGAGGCTAAAGCATCAAGAGGAGAGAAACAATCATGCTTCTTAAGAAGTGGGTTTAGAATCAGTGATACTATAAACAGAGGAGGGTTTAGGGTTACAATTCAAATTCAAATTCAAATTCAAATTCAAGCCAATGGCGTCTGGATAATCACTTGTAATTGATCCAGTTAAAGAAGAAGATGAAAATGACGATGAAATAGAACTCGAAGAAGAAGAAGAAGAAGAAAATCGACAATCGCAAATTAACAAACGAGAATTACCCAGTTCCATAATACGATCAGAAATTTGAAAACTCAACGCAGAAACTCCAATCTAAGCTGGAAAATGATCTCCAATTGTTCCTCTATATCAGTGTTTAAACCCAGAAAATCCCGAGAATTCTCGAGAAGACAGAGGAAAAGAAGGGTTGAAGCATTGTTTCTCAGTGAAGAATGAATCTAGGGTTTTATATATCAGAAGGAAGATTGGATCCTCTCTCTCTCTCTCTCTCTCTCTCTCTCTCTCTCTCTCTCTCTATGGTGTTAATGGCGGATTTGGTGAAGACGATGCGAGAGTTTAAAAAGGGCTGAGGTGCTGACACAAAGTGTGAAGATAAAGGAGAAGATGACAACAGTTGTTACAGACAGTAAATTTTTCTTCTTTTTTACAAAAAGGAAAATTTTTAATCATTTTTTAAAGCTTTATTTACTGCAATTATTACTCTTTTTTTCGTGTCAGAAAACTACAAAAATCAGTATATTACAGAAAAAAAAAACATAAAAAAATGTAGCATTTTTAATTAGCCATACAGATGGATTTAGATTTCTGGCGTTTCATCCACTAATAGTACACGTCATCTACGTTTGTCTGTTTCATAATTAATTATTTTTTAAAATCAAATTAAATGTTTACTGCCTAACTTTATTAAGATCTACTAATTTCATAAACTTTTAATTGGTTAATAATAATGCCTTAAATACTTTTATAGTAGTACAATTATTCTCTATGTCTGTCGATAATTCTTAATTTGGTTTCGTACAATATATTCGGATCTATTTTATTTTCTTTCAATTTTTATTACATAATAATAGATGCAACAAACAAAAGTTTTAAATAAAAAATCAGTTCATCACTTGATATAACCCCATTTCACTTAAACCAGAACCATTGGTGTTAAAAAAATATTTTAGATGAATTTAAATAAATAATACTAAAAAAAGAGGCATGGTTCATACGATGTATCTCTATTTTTTAGATATTAGAATAAGAATTATACTATAAGAATATTCGTATTCGTTGATCTTACTAAAACAAACATTTTTATTTTCTATTTAATAACAAAAATTGGATTTGGATTAATTGATTATTAATGTTATTTTTAAACCTACCTAAATAGCAAATAAAACATGATTATGGAAGGTCTGGTCTTTCTTTCTATTTTTTTTACAGGAGACGTCACACACCAAAATACACGCATTTTGAATATAATATGTTTCATAATGTAAACAAATAATGAATCATTCTTAAATTATTAAATTAATAATACAATATTGAATATATGTTAATTCAATTCATAAATCACAAAATATTTCTCCTTTTTTAATTTGATATCTCATTTTGAAAAAAAGATATTTATGTTAGTAAGAAGTTTAAAATTTTTTTAAAAACAAAAAGGATAAAACTTATATTTTCTTTTCTCATGTTTACCTAATTTATCTATTTTCTTCTCATGTTTCGATCAACATCCTATTTTTTTCTCATGTTTAAAAATTTTATCTATAACTCCTTTCGTTTAAATTGTTAAATCTTTAAATTTCAATTCAAAACTCTAAAAAATCATCAATTTTAATTAGATTTTTTTGCCCAATTTCACTCGACCTGATCCAAAAATAATTTTGACCCAGTTTCTACTTAATGTTGACCCGATTTAGGTGTAATTTTGATCGTTTTAGACTCAAATTTAACCCGATTTCGACTCAATTTGACCAGAATTTGAAACAATTTTGATCTGGTTTAGACGCAATTTTGACCGAAAGTTAGATCTTTTTTTATTTGGTTTATACTTAATTTTGACCATAATTTGATACCAAATTTAACCATAATTTGGATCCAATTTTAATTTTTACCCGATTAAAATCCGAATCAGTGAGAAATTTTAACCAAACTAAACCTTAATGGAAAAAACCCCGATTTTTATCGGTTTTTTCAATTCACCTTAATTTTGTCCAATTTTGACTCGATTTTGAGTGATTCGGGTTGTAACAGAGTGAAATCAAAATCATATCAAAATTATATCGAAATCGTAATAAACCCCAAATCAATTTTTATTTAAATTTAGGTCAAATTGTACCCAATTCGAGTCACAATTATACTAATTTCAGGTTAAAATCGAACACACCGATAAGATTCATCTTTCAATTTAATTTTATTGAATTTCATATTGATTCGGGTTTTAATTGGATGCAAATCAAAATTGGGTCAAATTGTTCCCAATTGGGGTCAAATTTATACTAATTTCGGGTTAAAATCGAACAACCCGATAAGATTGGGGTTTTGTTTAAAGTTGGTTTAATTTTATTGAATCTCATATTGATTTGGATTGGAATTGGATGAAAATCAAAATTAGATCCAAGTTATGGTCAAAATTGTCTCAAAATCATGTCTAAATTGAGTTTAAACCGGGACAAATTTGGATTCATATTATAATCAAAATTGGTCTTAAACCGAGTTAAAATTAGGTATAAAAGGTCAAAATTAATCTTAAATCAGGTCAAAATGGGAAGATTTAACGGAATTTTAAACGGATGAGGTTATAGGCAAATTTGTAAAAGATAAAGAAAAAGTATGATTAAAGTCAAAATATAAAATGGAATAAGATGTGTGCGAAAGATGGCTAGTAAATATTGGAAGTCAGTTTTTCTATTGTTTACCGAGTATTTGGTTCAGTGTTGTTTCTGTTGTTTACCGAGTCAAGTGGCTTAGTTGTTTAGTTGGTTAGTGGGTCTTAGTGGTCTCGTGAAGAAGATGCCATTATAATCGCAAACACTATAGAAGATATGCGGTGAAAAATATGAGAGTTGCTTATGAAAAACGGATCAATGGTTGAGGGGTTAAATAGATTATTTATACACGAATTACGGACGGATTAGGGACTAAAAGATTAATTTTCCGAAAATTCATCCCGAAACCGTCCCTAAAATGGTTTTTAAAGTCCTAAATTTAGGGACGGTCCCAAATCTGTCTCCAAATTTGGAGACGGATGACCTGCCCGTCTCCAAATTTGGAGACGGATGACCAGCCCGTCTCCAAATTTGGAGACGAATGACCTGCCGTCTCCAATTTAGGGACGACTTACTACACCGTCCCTAATTGGTCCGCATTTAGGGATGGATTAGGCACAACTCTTCTGTATCCAAATTTGGGGACGGAAATGTCGGTCCCAAATTTCGTCCCTAATCCTGAATTTTCTAGTAGTGGTAGAAGCAACTGCCCAGCAGCGAAAGGAACTGGAGGAACTCAAGACGAAGGATTATCAGGCGAAGCACTATCTGTTTCAGGCAATCGATCGCACAATGTTTGAGCAGATTTTGGATCGGAGCACGTCCAAAATTATCTGGGATTCAATGAAGCAGAAGTTTGGAGGCAATGAGAGAGTGAAACGTTCCCTCCTTCAAGCACAGAGAAGAGACTTTGAGGTTTTATCAATGAAAATTGGTGAAACAATTGATGATTACTTCAAGCGAGTAACGATGGTCTCCAACCAGATGAGGAGCAACGGTGAAGAGATACCGGATTCAGAGATCGTGGAAAAGGTTCTGTGAACATTGACAGACAAATTCACTTATGTGGTCGTGTCAATAGAGGAGTCCAGAGACACAAGAAGCATGTCCGTGGATGAGCTTCAAAGCTTATTGTCTGTCCATGAAAAGAAATTCAAGAAGACACTGCTAGAAGAAGAAATGCAGGCTTTGAATGTCAATGTTCGAGGAAGAGGCAGAGGCAGAGGAAACATAGGCAGAGGAAGAGGAGGAAGAGGCCGTAGTTTCAACAAAGCTACTGTTGAATGCTACAATTGTCACAAACTGGGACATTTCCAAAATGAATGCCCAGATTGGAACAATGACGTGTATTATGCAGAACTAGATGAGAAAGATGAAGTCTTGCTGATGGCTTATGTGGAGCTTCATGGTGCACAACGAAGTGATGCCGGGTTCGTAGATTCGGGGTGCTTAAACCATTTGTGTGGAGATAAGGGGAATTTCTCGGAGTTGAACATGAACTTCACTCACCACATGAAACTTGGAAACAACCACAAGCTAAGTGTTGTAGGAAAAGATGTGGTGAAATTTATGCTCAAAGGACTGACGTTTGATGTGTACTTTGTTCCTGAGTTAAGGAACCATCTCTTGAGTGTTGTACAGCTACAAGAGAAAGGGTTGGATGTTCTATTTAAGGTAGGAGAACATAAGACATGTAGTATCTTTCATGCAACAAGAGGGAAAATAGCAGAATCTATCATGAGTGCAAACAGAATGTTTGTGTTAATTGCTGGAACAAGTGGGAATGAAGGAGAAGAGAATTGTCTGCAAGCTGATGTCTCCAACAAAATAGAATTGTGGCATCATCGTTATGGTCACCTAGGCTACAAGGGATTGCTTACACTACACAAGAAGGAGATGATCGTGGGCTTACCAGAAATTCAACAAATCAAAGCAACATGTGAAGCTTGTGTGAAAGGAAAACAACATCGAGTACCCTTTCCTAAGCAGAGCTTGTGGAGAGCATCTGAGAAGCTAGAAATCATTCATTTAGACTTGTGCGGTCCAATCACTCCCTCATCGAACAGCCATAAGAGGTATCTGATCAGTTTCATTGATGATTTCTCTAGAAAAACCTGGATCTATTTTACCTCAGAGAAATCAGAAGCCTTTCATCTTTTCAACCTGTTTAAAGCGTTTGTTGAAAAACAAACTGGAATGCTTATCAAGTGTCTATGAACGGATAGATGTGGAGAGTATAATTCTGGCGAATTCAAGGAATACTGCGACAAGGAGGGTATTAAGAGGCAACTGAATACACTCCATAGCAGAATAGAGTAGCCGAGAGAAAGAATCGAACCATCATGAACATGGTAAGGACAGTTCTTCAAGAGAAAGAGATACCAAGATCATTCTGGCCTGAAGCTGTACAATGGGCAAACCATGTTCTTAACAGGTCACCAACCATAGTTGTGAAGGATAAAACGCCGGAAATAATCATGGAGTGACAAGAAACCATCTGTAGAGCGCTTCAGAATATTTGGTTGTGTGGGACACGTTCACGTCTCAGACCAGAAACGAACAAAACTTGATGACAAAAGTGTGAAATGCGTTTTTCTAGGCTACACCAGTGAGTCTAAGGCATTCAGGATGTATGATCCAATGGAAAAGAAAATTCACATCAGTCGAGATGTGATATTTGAGGAAGGAAAGAAGTGGTCTTGGAAGGAAAATCAAAGTGATGGCCGAGGTATCGAGCTTGAATAGGAAAGTGATCAGAATGGAGAGAAGATGTATGATGAAGAAAGTAATGCAGAAACCGATGAACATGGTGATCAAGCTCTAGCAGCTCAGCTTCACGTTCAAACTCAAACAGCTCAGCCTCACGTTGAAAGCAGCAGAGCTCGACGACCACCAATATGGGCCGCTGATTACACCTTTGGGGAAGAATTATCAGATGCAGAAGAAGAGATTAACATGACAAAGATCGATGGTCTGAATGTTGATCATCTTGCTTTCAGGGTCATTGTAGATCCCACAAGTTTTGCAGAAGCAACCAAACATCAAAAGTGGAGAGAGGCGATGGATGAAGAAATGAGTTCTATTGAGAGAAATCAAACGTGGTCTCTCACTTCATTGCCTGATGGAGCCAAATCCATTGGAGTTAAGTGGATTTACAAGACCAAGTTTAATGCGCTGGGAGAAGTGGATAAATTCAAAGCACGACTGATAGTGAAAGGGTATGCACAAGAGTATGGAGTAGATTACACAGAGGTATTTGCTCTAGTGGCTCGCTTGGACACGATGAGAATGATTCTTGCTGTAGCTGCATACAGAGGATGGGGAGTCTATCAATTAGACGTGAAATCTGCTTTCTTACATGGAGAGCTAGAGGAGGATGTATACGTGGAACAATCTCAGGGTTATATATTTACAGAAAAGAAAGAGATGGTCTACAAGCTGCACAAAGCTCTCTATGGACTAAAACAAGCACCAAGAGCTTGGTTTAGTCGCATAGAAGCCTATTTCATCAATGAAGGGTTCACAAGCAGTCCAAATGAACAAACATTGTTCATTAAGAAAGTTGGAGATAACATTCTGATTGTGAGCGTTTATGTTGATGATTTGCTGTTTACGGGAAATAATGATGGATTGTTAGAAGAGTTCAAGTGTTCCATGAAACGAGAGTTCGATTCGACTTATTTGGGAAAAATGAGGTACTTTCTTGGCATCAAAGTGATACAGAAATCCGAAGAAGGAATCTTCGTATGTCAAAGAAAGTATGCTGATGAGGTGATTAATAGGTTTGGAATGCAACACCACAACCCTGTATGTAATCTGATTGTTCCAGGACAAAAGATTGGTCGAGATGAAGCTAGTGAAAAGGTTGATGCAACACTGTACAAGCAAATGGTGGGGAGTTTGTTGTATCTCACTACTACATGGCCTGGTCTAATGTTTATGGTATGTCTTATCAGTCATTTTATGGCATCTCCCATTCAGTTACATCTCGCGGCAACAAAGAGAGTTCTGAACGATGGAGTGTGGAATTTGGTACAAACGTGAATCAACGAGTGACTTGGTGGCTTATACAGACGACGACTATGCAGGCGATCTTGATGATAGCAAGAGCACATCAGGTCATGTATTCATGATGAGTCGAGGAATTGTGGCTAGGTCTTCTCGCAAGCAGCCTATAGTAACACTTTCTACCACGGAAGCAGCATATGTTGCAGCAGTAGCTTGTGCATGTCAAGCCATCTGGATGAGGAGGATACTAAAGGAGATTGATCATGAACCAACTGAAGAAATGGTGGTATTCTGTGACAACACCTCAACGATCAAATTGTCTAAGAATGCGATCATGCACGGAAGGTCCAATCACATAAAAGTACATTATCATTTTCTGAGAGACTTAACTAAACAAAGAATCATCAAACTTGTTCACTGCAATAGGGGTGGGCACCCGCGGGTACCCGCGAGATTCTCGCTACCCGCACCCGAACCCGTCCCGCACGGGAAGCAAGGTTTACTACCCGAACTCGTACCCGCAGGGTGCGGGTACCCGCTGGTCGGGGACCCGCAAAAACCCGCCTGCCCCGTATTGAAAAAAAAAAATAAAACTCAATAACAACATAACATAAATCAAAGTCTTACAATATTTAAAAAATTACAAAGCATAACAATATAATTCTAAGTCTTGAAACTTCAAAAATTACAAACTATCATAGCAAAAAAAGTTTTTCACAAAGTTTATAAATCTCATTCCGACGAATATCCTTTGTCAATATATGCGGAAGCTCCACCATTAGTCGTCGGATTTGGAAAATCTACAAATAAAACAAAAGAACATAAAAAACATACCAATCAAATATATAAAATACTGAAAAATATGAACAAATATAAAAAAAATGGTACCATCTTCGAATTTCTCAATGTCTTCTAAAGTCAAGTCAAGTGTATGTGGCCCATAATCTCTTCGAATCCAATCTTGAGTACATATACATATAAGAACTAATTGTGGTGTCAAAGAACTACGAAATGGATCTATCACCCGACCACCCGTACTAAAAGCAGATTCCGAAGCAACTGTAACTGTTGGTATAGCCAACACATCCTTTGCCAACTGAGAGAGTATCGGATATTTTGCCCCAGTTACACTCCACCAATACAAGATATCAAAGCTAGTATCCGTTCCTTTCTCACGTATATCTGACAAATAACTTTCCAATTCATTCCTACTCACCTCATGCCCTTCCATTTTTTCATATTTCTCAAACAAGTTATCCAAATATTCATCATTTATGTTTGACTCATGATCTTCAAGCTCAATACTTGTTTCAGCCTGACTAATAGATAACTGTGAACTATTAGAGCAAAGTGACTCATAATACTTACAACTTCTCTAAAGCGTCCTTGATGTTCGAAACAACTGCATCAGCTTTAACATCATCATCATAATATTCCCGAATCATCCATGTAACATACACCAACTTATATCGAGGATCAAGGACACGTGCCACATAAACAATCAAATTGACATTATCCGAATGCCAATATTTATCAAACTCCTTTTTACTTTCATCAACTGCTGAAACCATTTGCTTAATTTTAAAACCAGCACCAAATATCTCTTTCATGTACTCATTCCCTGTGACATATCGTGAACCCGATATTTTCAAAGTTGAATCATAAAAACATTTCAAAATCGGTAGCAAACATCGTGCATAAGTCCAATCATCATTCGTCGGTGGACCTAATCCATTTTTTGTGAGGTCTTCTACATATTTATCTCCTTCTAACTCAAGCATATCAAAACCTTCTTTAAGTCTTAGAGCTGATTCTAACATTAAATATGTGGAATTCCATCTCGTTTCAACATCCAAACAAAGACCAACTTTTGTAGAAAGCTCTTTATGCGCCAAACATTCTTTAAATTTTGCAGCTCTATTTGTAGAAGACCTAACATAACGAACAGCAGCACGAATTCTAGCAATCGACTCATGTATGTCTTGCAATCCATCTTTAACAATTAATCCCAAAATATGAGCACCACATCTCATGTGAAAAAATTCACTATCTAAGATATTTGTCCCCCATGTTTTCAACTTTCTTTTTAGATACTTTATCCCTATATCATTAGAACTTGCATTATCAACCGTGACTGTGAAAACTTTATTGATTCCCCAATGAATCAAACATTTTTCAATCATCTTGCCTATGGTTTCACCAGAATGATTAGGGATGGGACAAAAGTTGATAATCTTTTTGTGAATTTTCCAATTAGCATCAATAAAATGTGCAGTCAAACACATGTAACTAATGTTTTGAACTGATGTCCAAGTATCAGTGGTGAGGGAAACACTTCCTTTATGTTTCTTAAAAAACTGTCGCAACTTATTCTTTTCTTCCAAATATAAACTCATGCAATCCCTAGTAATTGTCCTCCGAGAAGGAATCACAAAACGAGGTTGAGCAATACTCATAAAATACCGAAACCCTTCTCGCTCAACAATCCTAAAAGGCAACTCATCAATTATGATCATTTTCACTAATGCTTTTCTAGTTGCATCTTGATCAAATGTAGCAAAAGATGGAACACCACCCGTAAAATCATTTTTCTTCACTTGATGATGCAAAGTTGTTTGCTTCAATTTTTTACTATTCGATATTTCATCATGATCACCTTCTGCCATCAACCTTTTTTTGCAAATTCTAGCATGTTTCAGCATTGCACTAGTCGAAATTCCTCTACTAGACATACAGCTAATCAGTTTCCCACAATGAATGCAACTAGCTTTTGTACCTTCTTTCGTCCGTTTAAAATTTTTCCAAGCATCGGATATTAAATTTTTGTTTACCTCCTCTTCTTCTACAACATCAGTAGACTGTTGTTGTTCCACTTGGTTGGATTTGTCTTTTTTATCAACGGTGGAAGGCAAGGAAGGCAAGGATTGAGAGATTTGTGGTATATCCATATTGTCAGCCATAGAAGACATCTGTATGACAAGCCACGGGACAAATTACAAGTTGTAATCAATCAATACTCTGCTTTAGTAAGACTCTGTCGAGAGTCAATGAATACGAGAGGGGAGAAAAACTCACTTAGCAGAGAGGAGGCTGGAGCGGCGTCAGTCTGTCAAGAGGGGAGAGAGGAGAGCGGCGGCGGGGTATGGAGAGGGGAGAGAGAGGACGGCAGCGTCGGGTGAGACTCTTCGGGCAAGCGGCGTCGGGCGAGACTCTTCGGGGAAGCGGCTTAGGGGCATTTTTGTAATTTCTGCGGGTACCCGCGGGTACCAGTTTATGAAATAAAAAAACCCGTCCCGAACCCGAACCCGCGGGTATTGAATTCAAATTACCCGAACCCGAACCCGCACCCGCGGGTACGAGTAATTTTTTGCGGGTTCGGGACGGTTTTCGGGACGGGACGGGTAATGCGGATTTTTTGCCCACCCCTACACTGCAACACCGAGGTGCAGCTCGCGGACATGATGACTAAACCATTGAAGTTGGCTTCCTTTCAAAAGGCTAGACCAGCATTTGGGATGATCACACTAAGTGAACTTAATGTCTGAGAGAGTTAAGTTCAAGAGAGGGTTTATTGGAAGTCAATTTTTCTGTTGTTTATCGAGTCTTTGGTTCAGTGTTGTTTCTGTTGTTTACCGAATCAAGTGGTTTAGTTGTTTAGTTGGTTAGTGGGTCTTAGTAATCTTCTATTTTGATGGTTCACGTTTAAGTCAGTTTTCTTTGTAAGCCATTACAAAAGATATTTGAGATTCATCAATATAGTAAGATGGATTTCAGTGCATATATGTTGTTCATAGTAAATATATAGAGTATAGGATTAAGTGGGAGTTTTATCCAAACAAAAATCAAAGATTTAGTTCAATTATTTTACCTAATGACCCTTTAAGTTTCAAGATTTTGCTAATTACACCCAGAAACTCAAGACTCCGGAAATTCTGTAGATGAACGCTTTCAATCACATCAGTTATATTATTAACATTTATTTTATCTTCTAACCAACCCAAAATTGATTTGAATCTAATTACGTTAGATTGGACCGACGAAGATATAATCTTAAGTTTGTGACCTAATTTTATATGTCATTTAGTCTAATCACACCACAATTTGTTGTATTAAAATAAATCATTTTAATTACGATTAGGATAATATTGTGAATGCGACGTTTGCCATCAACTTGGAAAGCTGTGCTAATTGTGACCCACCTCACGAAATTCTAAATAATGACCATACTTTTTCATCCCTTTTATTTAGACATTATTTTTCATATAATTATTAAAAAAATTAGCACCAGATTATATACGTACATATACACATATTTATGCATACATGTTGCATGAATATCTTTGGATACGATATTCCACTTTGATTCCTGGAAAGTTCCGGCCAAATACGTTATCCACTTCGAAAAGTTTTTCATATATATATATATATATAAACTAATTATTGATGTACGACAAGATATAATTGACCAGAATATAAACCAATCATCAAACCAAATATGTCATAAGCATTGTTAATGATTAAATTATTTAATTATATATTTGAGATGTTGAAAATATTGTATTGTTCAAATTTTATACGATAGAGTAATACACTTAAACATATGATTAATATAAGTAATTATATGATAATTAATACACAATGTATATTTTGTATTTGTGACTTTAATAAATAGATGATTTTTAAATGATTTTTGGTAAATAAAAATGGAAAAAATAATTTATCATAAAACAAAAGAGAAATATTTTCGAATATTTTAAACACTTGAAAAATCTATGAATATTAATGGAATATTATTAGTATTAAGTCAATATCAGTTGGTCCTACTTAGTGTATTGCAACTCATTTAACCCACTGTTCCACAATACATTATTTACATGTTTTCTAGAATTATATAGATATACAACGGAACGAAAGTTAAAAGAAATTTATTTAAATATAAATATATTAAGACAATGTAATATTTTTATCGTAGTTATTTATTAGTTTGTAAATTTGTATCAAGTTGTCAAATTAATTAGGTGTTGCTCTTTATTAATTGGGAAATGTGAGGGATAAGGATAAATCATAGTTGAATCTGCCTTTTATATGTTTTGATTATTTATACTCTATAAATTTCGAATTTGAATAGGATAACGTAAAATAGTATATCTTTGGTTTTAAGAATAAAATTTAAATTTGAAATTATATATATAAATAAGGATAATATTTTTATATGCGAGAGGAAAAAACGACAATAATGTAATGATAATGCTGACGATGCCATATCCTTCCCAAGAAGATTGGACTTTATTATATATTATATCCGCAAGAAATATATAATGTAATTTTTGGATAATCTTCTAAACAGATATAACAATTTACAAATGATATAAATCAAAATTTACAATAAAATATAAATAGATTCAACATAAAATTCAACCGCAAATTTAAATTTTATATCGTTACTTTACATTTAAATTTGTAGAAGCATATTTTTGTTTCACAAATTTACTATTGGTTTTCGCATATATAATCCCATTTATTATTATTTGAACAAAAAATTTAATGTGTTATATTTCTTTAAATCTCATTTTGAAATTGGCAATAAAGTTACATTTAAAAAAGTTAAAATTTAGTTTGTTTTTAATTATACGCCCTGCACCTCTTTATTGGGACTGTTGGTCCATGTGAGTTTCGGTCCATATACAAGGCCCATTAGTATTTTATTTATATACTACCAAACTCCGTATATTTCATCATTTAAATTTTTATTTAATTTAATATCGACATAATTATTACAAAAAAATGGTGAATTTATATTTTCCTTATTATTATACTTCTAGAAAATGAAAGAGACAATTGAATGAAAATTTGTTTTGTGACAAAAACCATTGACATAATGGCCTAATAAATACAAAACCTCACTGACTTTTCAATTCTTCATTTCAATTAAATTATATTTTTCTTGAATATTCTTTTGCATTTTCTATTATTTAATCCATCAGGTTTAAATAAACTTTTCTCATTAATTCGATTCGATCTAACCAAATCCACAGCGGATTTTATCTTTTGCATGATAGTTTGGTTTGGTTCAGTTCGGTCTACAATTATTTAAAATTTAAAATTCTAAATCGAAACATGAATTATTGGATATGTCAATTAATTGAAATATAATTATGAATTCGTTAGAAAATTTCTTAAGAAAATGTATATAAAGTAAAAAAAAAAAAATTGATTTTTCAAATAAAGATAAAAAATAAAAATCTTTGACAGCTCCATGTTTTTTAACGAATGATTTGTGTCTTAATGTAAAAATATTTTATACCATTGGGGGTATTTTATAAAATTAAAAAGGAAAATAACAGAAGATTCATGGATAATAGAAGATATTATTACGAATTAACAAAGTGATACCTTAAAAAAGATTCTTAAACTATTCATTACATATAAATAGAATCTCACATATTCATTCTTTAAGAGTGCAAGAAAACTAATTGAAGGAAGAAGAAGAAGAGAACAATGGGTTCCACTTGTCCACCCTTTGATTTCTCGGCCATTTATTACGGTGGCAGCAGCGCCGGCGGTGGCTGCGAGAGGCGGAGGAGTTTCTTCGATGGGACGGCGGTGCTTGACCAAGGAGTTGGCTACGCCGTCATCCTCGGCTTCGGTGCCTTCTTCGCCCTCTTCACCTCTTTTCTGGTTTGTTTGTTTTTCCTTCCTATATATTCTTATACCATATTATAATATGTTAATTTAATTCATTATAAAATTTATAATTATTTAACTCAAATTAACTAATAATAAATTTATATTTATATATATTTGATACCCTATTAACGCGAAATTATGATCTTTTACCAATTTATTTTAAATAATATCTCATTTCTAAATGATAACGATCTTATCTTTTCAATCCTAACTGCATCTTATTTTTAAAGTTATTAACATATTCGATTCGAAATAATCGGATTCTTATGGGTTCAAATTTAAATATAAACGACCAATAACTTGGATGAATTATATTTGTTTGTCTATAAATTTGAATATAGATTCCTAACAAAATCGAATTAATTTCTTGACAATATCCTTAGAACATCTCCCATAAAAATTAAATTTAAGTTTGACAAAACAACCGATATATAAATTTTTTTACAAAAAATATTATAAAAATATTATATATTAAAAATTTATAAATAGGTTTGGTTAGAGAAGCGATACGTGGGATCTCGACACGACTCCGAGTGGTTCAACACAGCCGGAAGGAACGTGAAGACCGGCCTCATTGCAAGTGTTATAGTGTCTCAAGTAACCAAAAAATTATATATATATTGTAATTATTTAACTCATAGATTAATAATATTACACATATGCTTTAAATGTAATAATTTAATATTTTGGTGGGTAATGATGGGGTAGTGGACATGGGCTGCAACCATATTACAGAGTTCAAATGTGGCTTGGCAGTACGGAATCAGTGGACCGTTTTGGTACGCTAGTGGAGCTTCAATTCAGGTCTTTTAAACCAAACTATATAATAAATAAATTTATATATTTAATTTAATAAATAAATTAAAATTATGATTTATATACAGGTATTATTATTTGGTGTGATGGCAATTGAGATCAAAAGGAAAGCTCCTCATGCTCATACGGTCTGTGAAATCGTCAAAGCTCGGTAAAAAATAATTCAAGACTTTTTTTTTTGAGAAAAAGATTAATTATCAGAACTGAATTCAAAGTAAAACATTGGATAATCAGTTGGGGAACAGCGACACACGTTGTGTTTTTGGTGTTTTGTCTGGTGACGAACATCGTAGTGACGGCGATGCTCTTACTCGGCGGTTCCGCCGTCGTGAATGCTCTCACCGGAGTTAATATTTACGCCGCCAGTTTCCTCATTCCTCTTGGGGTCGTCATTTATACTTTGGCCGGTGGACTTAAAGCTACTTTTCTCGCAAGCTACGTTCACTCCGTCTTTGGTACTCATAAACTTAAAAAATATTCCGATTATATGTTTTCATGTTATTTAGTTTTGGGGTGGGTATTCCGGGTTATCCGAATCTATTCGCACCTAATAATTCAACCATTAGATATATGGGTTATACAGAAAAACCATATAGGTTCAATATCAAAAAATCATTTGGATTCGTGATAAACCAAAGAACCCAAACAACCCGAAAAAATTCAAAAAAAAAAAAGAAAAAACTCTAAACCTAACGCACATCCTCTCTTTCACTCGCACCCACATGGTCGACGTCTCCTAAAAGAAATTTCTAAAAAGTTTTTACTTGGTATTATTTATGAATTTTTATTTTGTGTTTTTATGAACTTTTTGTATATTAAATTTGGGTAATTACCCAAAAAATTCACCAAAAACCCGTAAAATCCGTTATAAATCTCGAATTACATGTAACTAAATAACCCAAAAAATTCGAAGAATCCGACTTACCCGAAATATCTAAATATCTCAAATACAATCTGAGTTCTTTGGGTTTTAATGTTTCAAAAACTGAACAACCCGAACCCGGACCGTAACCCGAAAAAAACCAAATGGGTTCAATTTTATAAAACCCGAAGAATCTGAACCCGGACCGACCCCGATAAATCCGCCCCAAAATCCGAATTATCCACCCTTAATTTATTTATTTATTAAATTCGAATAAATATTTATTTATTTATTGTTTGCTGCAGTTCATGTGGTTCTGGTGGCATTTGTGTTTCTGGTTTACACAATGAGCAGCAAGCTAGGTAGTCCCTCTGTGGTGTACGACCGTTTGGTTGAGATGGCGAGCCGATCTAGGACATGTTTGGAGCCATTGTCTCATGAGGGTCAGGCCTGTGGTCCGGTTCATGGCAACTACAAAGGCTCATATCTAACCATGCTGAGCTCTGGAGGATCTGTCTTTGGTCTCATCAACATCGTTGGCAACTTTGGCACTGTATTTGTTGACAATGTGAGTTTTTTCATCTGGTAATACGGATATACCAAATACGGGTCTGGGTCTAACTAATTCCAAAAACTAATTCAAATATATTATATATAAGAATCCAAAATTCATATCCTAACTGGTGTGGGACAACTTATCATAATATGCTCTCCACGTCTAGACTCGATCCTAGAACGTGGGCATCTCGACCCAACATCGATATATTCAAATCGAGATGATCCTGACTAGTTCAAGAGTTTAGGTTTGTCGAATATTATATACATGAGTCCAAAGTTCATACAATATATAAGAGTACAAATTTCATACCATATGTAGTAGTCTAAAATTCATATCTTAGTCAATGTGGAACAATTTATCACAACAATTGGGGGCTGAACATCGATATATTCTAATCTTGACGAACATGTCGTATCAAATATAGGCTTAGACCTAACTAACTAATCCCAAAAGCTAGCTCAACTATTTAGGTTGTCCAGTATCATATACATGAGTTCAAAATTCAACAATATATATGAATTCAAAATCATATCATATATAATAGATGTACTAGTCGATTGAGACAATTTATCATAATATATATGTTTATTTGTAGGGTTATTGGGTGAGTGCCATAGCTGCTCGACCTTCCTCGACTCACAAGGGTTATTTACTTGGAGGACTAGTGTGGTTCGCGGTGCCTTTTTCTCTAGGCACGTCATTAGGACTCGGTGCTCTTGCTCTTGACCTACCGTTAAGTGCAAGTGAGGCTAATCATGGATTGGTTCCTCCGGCCACAGCCATTGCTCTCATGGGCAAACCAGGTTCTCTACTTCTTCTCACTATGCTCTTCATGTAAGTTCATCATACCTTCACACATACCATTCTTCAATCTAAAAACTTGCTTTCAAGATTCATTTCTGATTAAACCCTTGTCTGTAGGGCTGTTACATCTGCTGGTTCTTCCGAACTGATCGCGGTCTCTTCATTATGTACCTACGACATTTACCGTACATACATAAACCCTAATGCAACAGGGAAACAAATCTTAAGGGTTTCAAGATTAGTAGTTCTTATATTTGGATGCTTCATGGGAATTCTTGCAGTTATATTAAACATAGTCGGAGTTTCACTTGGATGGATGTATCTTGCAATGGGAGTCCTCATTGGCTCTGCAGTACTTCCCATTGCTTTCATGCTTTTATGGGCAAAAGCCAATGCCACTGGTGCAATCCTCGGATCAATCTCCGGTTGTATCCTCGGAATCATCACGTGGTTATCTGTCACAAAGATAGAGTACGGACACGTGAATCTTGACACGACAGGACGCAACGCTCCCATGTTATCCGGAAACCTCGTGGCGATCATAACAGGTGGGTTAGTGCATGCGGTTTGCAGCCATGTCCGACCACAGAACTATGATTGGGTTACGACAAGACAGATAACGGTGGTGGAGAAAGGGGAAGTGGTCGTGGTCGTGGAAGAATTAAAGGAAGAGAAGCTGAGAAAAGCAAAGAAATGGATTGTGAAATGGGGTTTGGTCTTCACTTTTGTCATTCTTGTGTTATGGCCACTTCTCACTCTCCCTGTAGGTCAGTCTCATCATCATACCTCTCAATTTCATAGTTTTTTTTATTAAATATTATTTACTATTATATTTTCTTGATATATATAACATTATATATGTATATAGTATTAAATCATTCTAAAATATTGATTTAGTTTTTTTATTAATTAGGTTGAAATCTATATATATATATATATAACATAACATAATAATATTGTGATTGTCTTTGTTCTAATATTTGATGTTTAGTTCCTTACAGTGATATCTACGTTCCAAAATCAAATCTAAATGTAGAAAAAAAGTCACGCATTGAATTTTAAAATATTGATTTAGTTTTCTTTATTAATTAGGTTCATATATCTATATATATGTATATATATATATTAATATAATATAAGGGTATAAAAGTTTGATTTGTCTTTATTTTAATATTTTGATGTTTGGTTTTTTTTAGAGATATCTACGCTCCAAAACCAAATCATGACGTATTGATATATAGTACACGAATAATATATTTATATATATGATATTTGAAAATATTAAAGTTTTTAATTAGTTTGTGACGTTATTTAGATCTATTTTTATATTTGACATTTATAAAAAAAATGAATATAGGGATATTCAAGAAGGGATATTTCTGGTTGTGGGCAATGATCGCTGTGGCGTGGGGAGCGATAGGATCGGCTGTGATCATCGCTTTACCGTTGGTGGAAAGTTGGGGAACGATAAAAAACGTGTGCGTTGGATTGTTCACGAATGATAGATTGATGACGAAACTCGAAGATGTTAATGTAAGGCTTCAAGCACTCATATTGGCCTCACCAGAAGCTCAAAGGCTTTATTTGGTTGAGAAGGAGAAGATTATGAAGATTGATGAACCACATGATCATGATCATGAACAACCTTGAGATCAAGACAAATGAACAAAAAATTCATTTATTTTAATGTCTTTTGAAAATTTGTCATTATCCATTAGAAACCCTACATTCTAATATTTTTGTGTAAAATTCAAGAACATGATTTTTTTATAGTTTTCCTCCCGTTTTGTTTTGATTTGGATATTACGACGATAAAAAATCGTATAACAATCTATCACTAGATAAATATTCTTTTAAAACATAAAAATTTATTTAAAACAATATCATTTTGACATAGAAAAATTATAATCAATTTTAAAAAATATCATTTTCTTATAATTTTTTTAAAATTTATATAAAATAAAATTAATATTGATAATTAATTTTTTAAGAAAAAATATATAAAATTATAATCAATTTTAAAAAAATATTATTTTCTTATAAAATTTTAAAAATATGAAATTAAATTAATATTAACAATTAATTTTTAAACAAAAATATATAAAATTATAATCTATTTTTAAAATATTTTTTTTTTCTTATAAAATTTTAAAAGTTATATAATAAAATTAATATCAACAAATTAATTTTTTTAAGAAAACGTCTAAATTGGTATAATGGTATTGGGCCTTTAATGGGCCTACATTCATTTGGTACGGGCTCAACTCGACCCGACTCGTTCGTACTCCATGTTCGCCCCGATGAGAAGAGTTGCGGAGTGAGAAGTAGCTGTAGAGTATTGAAGAAATGGCGGGCGGAGGAGGAGCGGCGGATCTTCATGCGGCGGCGAGGTCTGGTGACTTGTTGGCGGTTCAGACTCAACTCAATTCTAATCCACTCGCCGTCAATTCTAGAGATAAGCATTCTCGGACACCGTATCCTTTCTTGCTTCGCTCATGAAGTACTTTTCGGTGTAACCCTAATTATCTGGTTTGAGAATCTTTCTGGTGACTTCCGTTTCCAATTGATGATGATTTTTCCGTTAAGAAGTTTATTTGGCTGAGATTTTTAGGTTATCTTAGTTAACTTTACATGTTTCTGATCTTACATGATTCATGATTTCAAACTGAAATTCCGAGGAAAGTATTTGTTGGTTCATTTCTTTTTCTTTCTGTCCGAACGAACAGAGGTTATTCAGAACTGAAGCAAGTTTTGAATAAACTTGCTCATCATGAAGGGAAACCCATTGTAACTATGAAAGTTCTTGTAGGACAGAATCAGGCCAGATCATCAACACCATAGATTCTAGAAACCTAATCGAAGCCAATTCTCGCTGTTTAATGGTCTAGATCATCGTAAGTGGCATCATGGTCACGCTAAAACCACGTTTTCTCTCTAGTAATTACAGTTTATATATGGCTTCCCTTTCTTTATATTCATCTTTTCTTTCTTCATCCGAACTCGATCACAGTGTCTTTTAGGTTGTAGATGCTTGTTAGCTTCTCTTTTGACAGATGATTTATATATATATAGCTCTGCTTAACGTCCTCTTTCGAGCTTTTTGTATGTTCATGTTATAACATATAGCGATATAGGTGTTATTAGTACATTCATATATGATAGAAGAGGGAATGACCAAACGATTGCCAACGTTGTTAGCGTGTTTTGAATACGTGCATTGGTGATGTTTTCCTTGACATTAGCCGCAATGGGCAATAGATTACACTTGGCAGCATGGGCAGGTCATGCAGAGGTGGTGAGCTACCTCTGCAAGAACAAAGCCGAGGCAGGTGCTGCAGCCATAGATGACATGGGTGCGATTCACTTTGCTGCCCAAAAAGGACATTTGGAAGTTGTTAAAACTCTTCTGTCATCTGGGGTCTCTCATAAAGCCGTCACTCGAAAGGGCCTTACCCCGCTTCACTACGCATCTCAAGGTTCTCACCTTGAACTCGTGAAGTATTTAGTGAAAAAAGGTGCAGATATCAATGCCAAGACAAAAGCAGGTAGAACGGCGTTGGATCTGGCAGAAGACGATGAAGTTAAGAAGTTTCTTAAAGAATTGAAAGAGCAATCAAAGAAATCGATTTCAGTCCTTGAGAAGAAAGGTATGGAAGTGAAACCAAAAAGCTCGAATGGGGGAGGAGAAGGCGAGGATGTGAAAAGGAAGGATAGTGGAGATGGAAATGATGAAGAAGAAGGTTCTGGGAGAGCTAAAAAACCTAAAGTTGCTCTTCATCATCTTCAGGACATTGATGACACAGAAGAAGCAGACCAAGAAGAGGAACCATGAAACAATAACTTTGTCTGTCTTTGTCTAATCCATCCCAAAGTGTTAACTGAGGAATCAAGAGGAACCATGAAACAGCTACTCGTTATGTTCCATCTCACTATTTTTCATTTTCTTTAAAATGTTATTTTTTGTATTTTTAGAATTTCTTAGTAAAAAACATGTGTTTCTGTCGAGAGAATATCAAGTATATCCTGGTAAATCTAATGAAACTTTTTTTGGAGAAAAGACATGTATCCTTATATTTTGTTAGCGAAAACACATACGTTTTGACATTTTTGTTAGTGAAACGAAAGCTATTTCGAAATTGAGAGGAGAGAGCCAGAGGCGATTTCGAAGTTGATAGTAATTTCTAGTCATTTCAGCGATTTTTCGGCGATTTTCGAACGGTTTCCAACGGTTTTTTAGCTATTTTCAGCAATTTCAAACGATTTTCGAGGGTCTCATGGGTCGTTTAAGTCGCACTGGATCATACTGGAAGGGTCTCGTGGGTCATATGGGTCGTTTGGATCGCACTCGGAAGGACTCATGGGTCATATGGCTCGTTTGGATCGCACTGGATCGTTTGGGTCGCACTCGGTCGTTTGGGTCGCTAGATTGCGCTGAGTCACACTGGGTCGTATGGATAATTTGAGGATATCAATATTATAAAAGTATTTTTTAAATTAATTTTTTTCAGAAAAGGATAAATTTGAGGTCAAAATAATATTTCAAGGGTATTTTTAAAATTGTCCTCTTTCTGCCATATTTTTATATTGCATTTTTTTGTTATTTCTATGTATAATGTATTGAAACAATGTTCTACAAAATAACAATAACATATAAATATATACATATTAATAAAATAATATTATATTATAGTTTATAAAAATGTAAAATTGTAAATTTTTAATCAATTCTTATAATTTTCACCAATTAAAAATATATATTTATTTTAGATATATGTTTAAAAATATTTAAATCTATATATAAAAAATTGCAAAATCTCTCAATCTTCACGGTGTCACGTCATCATTATTTTGTTATTTTATTTATTTGTCTACACAAATTAATAATATTTATTATGTATATTTAATAACATTTTTAATTTTTTTCAATTAATATGCAGTATTCTAAAAATTAAAAATGCTTTAATATATTTTAATAAATTAATTTATAAATTCAATTTTAAATATAAATAAAATTTAATGGTTCAATGTTTACAAAAGTTTGAATACAAATTAAATTATAATTAAATATTTTAAAATTTAAATTACAATTAAATTAAACATTTCCATATTTATATGAATAAAAATATATAAAATATTTGCATGAATGTTTAGTTATAAAAATATTGAAAACATGTTAGAAACCAATGAAAAGAGACATAAATCAATTATAAACAAATAATCATATAAATTTGTTATTTAACACGAGGATATTTTTGAATACTTCAAAAATACTTTAAAAATACTTCAAAAATATCCTCGTAAGGCTAAATACTTCAAAAATATCCTCGTGAAAATAATTATTGTTAAATAGGATAAAAAAACCGACGAAAAGACAAATTTGCCATTAATTTTCGAACGTGAAAACACACGTTTTGCAGCTTTTCGACGTGAAAAACTGTTAAACCGTGTCAAAAGCAAGAAAGACGAACAATTTGTCGACGTGAAAAACTGTCAAACCATGTCAAAAGCAAGAAAGACGAACAATTGTCGACGTGAAAACCTGTTTCAAAGTTTAAAGCAATAAAGAAGAAGTGATTTCGAACTTGAGAGGGATCGATTTGAAATTGGTAAGAAGGAAATGGCTAGAATCAGCAGCAACAGTGAAGAAGAGAGCACGAGTCAATTTTCACTGGCGCCAATAAGTGTAAGTAGATTGATTTCTAGGATTTTGTAGGCTGTCGAGTCGCAAAATAGTTTATTGATTTGAAATGGGTGTGAGTGTCAGTGAATTGGTTGAGTCACAGGAGTTGCATGACCATCTTCGACTCAGTGAGTTGATTGAGTCTCAATGAGTCGGTTTGGTCGCAATGGTCGCTTGAGCGTCGCAGGGGGTCCAAGGGTCGTTTGAGTAGCATGGTTCGCTTGTGTCATTGAGTCGAAAGGGTCGTTTAAGTCGCATGAGTCGCTTGTGTCATCGAGTCGCATATGTCGCTTGATATTATGCCCCGTGGGTCGCTTGAGTCACATGGGTAAATTGAGTCTCATGGGTCGCTTGAGTCTCAATGAGTTAATTAAGTGTCGTAGAGGGTCCAAGGGTCGTTTGAGTCGCACGGGTCAATTGAGTCGCATGGGTCGCTTGAGACTCAGTGAGTCGGTTGAGTGTGGCAGAGGGTCCAAGGGTCGTTTGAGTCGCATGGGTCGCAAGGGTCAATTTCGACGCATGGGTTGACTAAGTCTCAGTGAGTCGGCTGAGTGTCGTAGAGGGTCGAAGGGTCGTTTGAGTCACATGGGTCGCTTGAGTCTCAGCGAATCGGTTAAGTGTCGTAGAGGGTCCAAGGGTCGTTTGAGTCGCATGGTCACAAGTGTCGGTTGAGTCCCATGGGTCGCTTGAGTCGGTAGAATTCTAATGTATTCTTAATTGGTCATTTTGCAGGTGGCGTCAAAGCCGAAGTTTGTGTATAAATTCAAGCACATGGACAAAATGCCAAAGATCACCATCAAGTGTTATCCTCACGAGACAATAACGAAGCTGAGAGGAATCTTAGATAAATACGAGTTGCATTACTTCGAGAAAGAGTCACAATTTAGGCATTTTTCTATTTCCAATTTGACTCCACATTGATGAAGGTTCAAATGTCTATCCTACTAAATTACTCTGTGATTGTACGGGACAAGAAGGAGTTGTGGTTCGTCTTAAACGATGTTCCCATCCGGTGCTCTATAATGGAGCACACACTAATTTCCAGATTGAAATGCGGATCATATCCCAAAGGATGGGAGTCCAAAAAGGGTGATACATTCAGGCTAAAGAATTTCGGTTGTGGAAAGGTGACCCCCGCACAAGTAAGTGAAAAGCTTGTGAAGGCGAAGAATCCCGAGACAGGACGAGGCTGGCAACTTTGATGTTGTTGGAGCAAATTATGGTTCACAAGCCTTCAGCAAAAAACTTTATCAGTCATGATCTCATTGACATGATTGATGACTTGGATTTTTGTAAAGGCTTTCCATGGAGGCGTTACATATTCGAGAAGATTGTGGAGACTTGCCACAAGCATGTTAGCGAGGAATCTTTGAAACCAAAATGGTATTGTGGCGGTTTCATGATCCCACTAATAGAGTTGTATATATTATTCAAATAACTTGAATGTTTTCGTACTTTTTGCATTCTTATCATTTTCTTTTAATGTTTCAGTTACTTCCATTCGAAATCATCCTTAATTTGGGCGGAAAGGGATGGTATGTTGATGTTATGGATGCAGATCCATCATGCCCAAGAATGTGCAAGAAGATGGTTAAATCCAGTATTAACCTTAAGTATGTAAATGGAATAAGGCTGATCGGAGATTCTAAGGTAACAATTACCCAAGGGTCACAAGGGTAACAATTACACAGAGGGTAAATGGTTATTATTTGTTTTTCAAGATATTCGAAGTATTCTTCGTGGTGAACACGAAGAGGAAACTTTAATTTTTAATCTGGAGGATTACGAGAGATGCCACGATCCCGATGTTCAGATATGGATGAAATATCTTCGTAGAAATCCGAAGGGTATTCGTTGGGAGGACACCATAAGCAAGAACTGCTGACGCAAAAAGCAGCTCTTGGTGATCAAAAGAAAGGAGAAGGAAAGGGGACTAAGAGGAAGAAGGCGTGAGTGAAAAATAATAGAAGTTGAAGATGACGAAGACGAAGGAAGGGTAGGTGTTACTGAAGCTGAAGCTGAAGTTGAAGTTGAAAGAGAAGGTGAGGATGAAGCTGAAGGAGAAGGTAATGATGAAGCTGCAGTTGAAGGAGAAGAAGCTGCAGTCCCTCTGACACTGGAGCAGGAATTAATAGAGGAAATAAAAAAGTCGGAGAAAAGACTCATCAACGCCGTAAGAGACCTTCTAAGGGATGTCGGGTTTCATTTGCCTAATCCAAAATCAAAGGCGGTAAATCCCAAAGGTGCTGAAAAGGCAAAATAAAAATCTTCCGAGAAAGATACGAGCACTGGAAACCAATCTCTTGGCATTGTTAGAGATAAATATTTTGATATCCTTCGTCGTCCATATCCAGAGTCAAGACAAGAGCCAAGTGAAGAGCCGGTTGAGACAGAGGCTGAAAATGACTTTGGAGATGGCTCAGAAGAGGATTTGGCAAATATTTTGAGATTAGTTAAAAATCTCATTTTCCATAGAGGTTATTGCAGTCGTTGTAGTAGATGAAGTTCCACCAAGTAAGTAATATTTAGTGAAAAAGTTCATTTGAGTCAATTTCCATCGAGAGTCGGCATGCGTCACAAGATTCGCATGGATCGCAAAAGATGCATAAGTCATACGGTCGTATAAGTCGAAGACTCGCATAAGTCGATGGATCGCTAGATTCGCATGGGTCGCATGGGTCCCATGGGTCGTAAGGGTCGCATCAAGTAACGAACGATGAGTCTAATGAATGAAGAAACTTTATGCAGATGCTCCGGTGGATACTGTTGATAAAGTCGCCGACGAAGAGGACCCCGCTAAGGATGTTCCTATTGAGTATACTCTAGTGGGTCTTGTAGAAGATGTCCCCGATGAAAAGGTTCCTGCCGAGGATAGTACAGTGGATCCTGTTGAAGAGGTCGCCGCTAAGGAGGTTCCTTCGAGGATACTACAACGGAACCTGTCAAAGAGGTCCACTCTAAGGGTAAGGAGGTTCCTTCCGAGGATACTCCAGCGGATCCTGTCGAAGAGGTCACAACTAAGGAGGTTCCTTTCGAGGATACTCCAGCGGATCCTTTCGAAGAGGTCACCGCTAAAGAGGTTCCTTCCGAGGATACTTCAGTGGATCTTGTCGAAGAGGTCCACTCAAAGGATAAGGAGGTTCCTTCCGAGGATACTCTAGCGGATGCTGTCGAAGAAGGGGAACTCCAAAACTTAGTGTCATTAATGTCGAGGTACCACCAAATAAGTACGGTCTTTTGAGTCACAAAGGTCACATTGGTCGTATGGGTGAATGGGTCACAAAAGGTCGCATATGTCGCATTGGTCTCCATAAGTTTAATTAAGTAAATTTTATGCATGTGCTAGACATTTATCGAGGAGTTTGAGCCATATGTTTAATCTCTATCGTTACCTAAACGAGTTTTAAGACCACAAAAGGCATATGTTGAACTTCCGCCGACGAAAAGAGCAAGAACAGTTCGAAGGATAGATGTCGATGAAGAACCCACAAAAAATGTAATTCAAGAACCCATAAAGAAGGTGGTTCAAGAACTCGTAAAGAAGGTGGTACAAGAACCCGATAAGAAGGTGGTTCAAGAACCCGATAAAAAGGTTGTTCAAGAATCTACAGGGAAACGAAATTTTGTGTGGAAGCCCAAGGGATTAGTAAAAGGCGTGATAACCCGAGAATCTTCGTTCATTGATGCTAAAGGTGAAAAGTTGACTGCTTTATACATGTTCTTGAAGACACCTGGACATGAGAGTTAGTGGAAATCTAATCTAAATATTTCCCGGGGGCCAGAGTTTTGGGAGACCATATTAAAGCCCAACGTATGCCTTAAAGATGATTCAAGTTTTTTTAAACCTGAAGTCACAGAGGTCATTTGGTGTCATATGTTTTGATGTGTGTTAATTTTGTTTTGTTTTTGCAACAATTGGATGAGGCGTTGTTGGCTCTGTATTATCGCATAAAGACATTCCCCGGGATATATAAGACACTTTACGTTTGTCCTGTTGTTTTCATGCAGACGCTCACATTGTGAATGTACGAGGATATGGACACTTTGCCGGAAAATATTAGTAATTGTTTGCATGGAAAATATCCATTCAATAGTACGAAACCAATGAGTTATTTAAAATGCTTTTTCACGATTCTAAACATCCCGATCGCTCAAAAGTCGATATGTAGGATGTCATTGGGTAGCCATCAAAGCTGATTTCGCGACCCAATGCATCACGGTATACGACTGACAGAGCAGAATGAAGGAAATACATATTGATCCGGTAATTGAGAAGTTAAGAAAATTTGTCCCCAAGATGCTCTTTCTTAGAGGGTTTGATTCTTTGGCTTTTGGAGAAGATGAATGAAGTATGAGTATTATGAAAGTCTGTCATAAAACAAAAACGGGAATGAGTGTGGTGTTTACTCCTACAAATTCGTAGAATCCTTGGTATTGAGAACACGTCAAGTTTTTCAATACATATGAGATGACAAAGTTCCTTCCATGCGTGAGAAGATGGCGGCTGATATATTTAGTAAAGGAAAATGTATCCCTCCACCCGAGACTAACTTGATATTTTGGTACATTGTTTTTTTGGGTTGATACATTGTTATTTTTTTAAAATTTCTTCATAAGAGTCGTAGGGTAACAAGGTCGAACAGGTAAAGTGGGTCACACGTTAAAGGGTCGAATGAGTAAAAGGATCGCAGGGGTAAAAGTGTTGCAGGGTCAAGGGTGGAACGGGTAAAAGGGTCGCAAGGTCAAGGGTCGAACGGGTAAAAGGGTCACAGGGTCAAGGGTCAAACGGGTAAAAGGGTCGTAGGGTCAGGGGTCGAACGGTTAAATGAGTCGCAAGGTCAAGGGTCGAACGGATAAAAGCATTGCAAGATCAAGGATCGAAGGGGTAAATGGGTCGCATGGGTTCGAGGCTCTACGACCCTTGTACCTCTGCGACCCTTTGTTCTCTGCGACCTTGTCCCTCTACGACCCTTGTACCCTTGTCCATCTACGACCATTGAACCCCTGCGATCCTTTACGCTTTATTATTAAAAAAATAAAAATTATTTACAAATAATACTAATAACTTTTAAAAAAATTATAATGTACCAAGTTGAATTTTCCATTCCCAAAAAATAAAAATTATTTACAAATAATATGAATAACTTTTAAAAAAGAACAATGTACGAAGTTACATATTCCATAATCAAAAAATAAAAATTATTTATAAAGTTGTTTACTAACGACCCTTGGATCTTGCGACCCTTGTCCCCATCCGACCCTTGGACCTCTG
Source organism: Gynandropsis gynandra (assembly GCA_036759665.1). Taxonomy (NCBI): domain Eukaryota; kingdom Viridiplantae; phylum Streptophyta; class Magnoliopsida; order Brassicales; family Cleomaceae; genus Gynandropsis; species Gynandropsis gynandra. Next base: position 43,639,041 of record CM071866.1, read on the forward strand.
TATCCTTGTCCCTCAGCGACCATTGTCCCCCTTCGACCCTTGGACCCGTGCGACCTTTGGACCTGTGCGACCACTTGGACCTCTACGACCCTTGGACCCCTGCGACCCTTGTATCTCTGCGACCCTTGTACCTCTGCGACCCTTGTTACAATAATAGTAAATCTAAAAAACAGCGATACTAACAATAATAATTTCTATTAAATAATAGCAAAGAACAAATCAAATACAAACATGAAGTTCAAGTTCAAGAAATGTTGTTGTTCAAATTATGTTCAAAGCAATCAAAATAAAATAGAATTCAAACTATGTTATTTAGAAAAACCAAAGACAAGGTATATCTGCTGTGGAGACCAGTTCGACTCTAAGAGAACAACCCACGTTTAGTCCATGATCGTGACAAAACTTTCTCCAACCGCTGCCGATGCTAGCGCCACCACATGCCACGAGCCTTAGATATGCCTCCCACGCCAGTCCGTAATTGATTATCAGATGTAGGGGTGGGCGTTTCGGGTTATCTAGATCGACCCAGACCGACCCAAATGTGTTCGGGTCGGTCCGGGTTGGGTTCAGGAGAACCCGAGGAACCCGAAGAACCCAAAAAAAAAACCTTAAACCTTCTAATCTAATTTTTTGTATGTTAAATTTGGAACCCGAATTACCCATTTAAACTCGAAATACCCGTTTAAACCCGAATTACCCGTTTAAAACCCGAATTACCCGTTTAAACCCGAATTATCCGTACTTAAATAACCCAAGAAACCCGAAAAACCCGAAGAACCCGAGAACTCGAAATAACCCAAATACAATTCGGTTTTTTTTGGGGTTGATATTTCAAAACCCGAACAACCCGAACCTAACCCAAAACCCGAGGAACTCGTTCCGAAAACCAAATGGGGTTTTTCGGGTTCAATTTTTCAAAACCCGAGGAACCCAAACCCCGGCCGAACCCGAGGAACCCGTCCCGAAACCCGGATTGCCCACCCCTAATCAGATGTATCTTACATTGTCTAATGGAAAGACCTCTTGACCTCGCAAACCTTATCGACAGTGTCTGCGATAACCGAATAAATTTACAACGACGCTAAACTAATGCATCTACGACCAGATCTGATGAATCAAATAAATCGGTTTGAGGTCACTTACCAATGAATCTATGCCCAGATTTGAACGCGTGACTAGTAACGTGAAAATCCTCTGAGTAGAAGAAGATGACCGTACTTCTGCGGATGATGATGACATATATGATGCATATTGTAGATTACACATATCATCTTTGAAACCAGTGACGTGAAAAACCATTTCACCTTCGTGATAGAAAACTACGAAATCTCGAATACGAAAATCATAGTCCTTGGAGAAATCTTTCCATCCATCAGTGAATCTTGAGTCATCCAACTTGACTTCCCATGTTTTGTTAGATACATCCGATTAAAGCGTTGTCGTGTTGTTGTCCCTCGTTTTCCCATAAATATGCTCATCGGAGAATTTCTTCGGAATGTTCTGTAACAAAAATGGAAGAAAAATTCAAATATGTACATTCTCTATATTAACATACCGAAAGAGAGAGATGAAAAGATTACGAGGTAGTTCTCTAAAAAGCTCGAAAGAATGATTTGGACAAAATGAGGTAAATATGTCATTTTTCAGCAAAAATGGATGGAAGATGATGAGAGTTAGAGAGAGATAGTGTCGTTATTTGAAAAAGGATGGGTGGAAGATGATGAGAGTTAGAGAGAGTGTGTCGTTATTCAAAAAGGAAACACTAGAATTCAAAAAGACATTACCCTGAAACCGAGTTGACATCAGATGGAATTCGAAAAGACATAACTGTAAGGGTACAAGGATCGTATAGGTACAAGGGTCGCAGAGGTACAAGGCTCGCAGAGGTAAAAGGATTGCAGAGGGGTACAAGGGTCGTAGAGGGTACAAAGGTCGCAGAGGGGTCGCAGAGGGTACAAGGGTCGCAAGGACAAAGGGTCGCAGGGGACCAAGGGTCGAAGAGGTACAAGGGTCGCGACCCTTATACCTCTGCGACCGGTTTTGCTTGTTGTGATACGAAACAGATTTTAAAAATAATAAAAATAATTTATTATTTACAAATACAACTATTTACAAATAATATGAATAATTTATTATTTACAAATACAATTATTTACAAATAATTGACTTAAATCTCTACGATCCTTGTCCATCTGCGACACTTGTCCCTCGCGACCCTTGTCCCTCTATGATCCTTGGACCAGTGCAACCCTTGGACCTCTACGACCCTTGTCCCTCAATGACCCTTGGACCCGTGCAACCCTTGGACCTCTCCGACCCTTGGACTCGTGCGACCCTTGGACCCATGCGACCATTTTGACCTCTATGACCTTTTACCTTTGCGACCCTTATCCCTCTGCGACCCTTGTTACAATAATAGTAAATCCATAAAAACAACGATACTAACAATAATACTTACTATTGAATACTTGTAAAAAACCAACCGAATACAAACATGAGATCAAGTTTAAAAGAATGTTCTTGTTCAAAGGAGGTTCAGAGCAATCAAAATACAACTGGAATCAAACACTATTATTGTTAGGCTCTGGTTGAGGGAAAACAGAAGCGGAGGTGTTGCTCCATTGGAATACAGTTCGACTTCAAGGGAACAATCCTGGGTCAGTATATGGTCGAGACAAAGCTTTCTCCAATCCGCTCTGATGGTAGCGCCATCACGTGCCACGAGCCTTAGATATGTCTCCCACGGTAGTCCGTAACCAATCATCAGATATATATTACATTATTTATGGAAAAGACCTCTCGACCTCCCAAACGCTATCGGAAGTGTCTGCGACATCACCCAAGTTACATCAATAGAAAGGAATAAAAATCGAATAAATAACCAAATTAAATATGATGAATCAGTTTGAGGTCACTTACCAATACATCTACAACCATATTTGAATGAATGATTAGTATCGTGAAAATCCTGTGAGCGGGAGTGGCCTTGGTGACGTAAAAGACCATGTCACCTTCTTGTCGGAAAAGTAAGCAATCCCCAATACGTATGTTTAGGTCACTGGAGAAATATTTCCACCCATCAGTGAATATGGAGCCATCCAATTTGACTTCCCATGTTCTGTTACACGTATTCGATTTGAGCGTTGGCATGTTGTTATCCATCGTTTTCCCATAAATATACTCATCAAGGAAGATCATCAAGATGTCTTGTAACAAAAAACAAAAAACATAGTCAAATCTGTACATTCTCTACATGTAACATACCGATAGAGAGACAGATGAAGAAGATTACAATGTAGTTCTCCGGATAGAGTGGAAAAATCTCTCTGAAGAAATGAGGGAAATGTGGCATTTTTGGAAAAAATTGATGGAAGATGATGAAAATTAGAGAGAGAGAGAGAGAGATTGTGTCATTATTTGAAAAAATGAAACGGCTGGAATTTTGAAAAGACATGACCTTGACATCGAATCACCGTCAGATGGAGTCAAAAAGACATGATCACACAATTATGTTTTCAAATTTTGGTGAAAAGTTCGGCGAAAATTTTGGTAAAAATTATAAACTGTCAAAAACCAATCAAGATTGAGGATGGCATGGGTCCCATATATGGATCAATAGAATGGGTCGCATAAATTGTGGGTCGCATAGATCACATATATGCGAACTCGACGAATTTACGGGTTTCTAATAATAAAATGTCAAAAACCAATAAAAAATATATTTACAACGTCAAACTAATTATTGTCAATTGAGGGTCGCATGGGTCGCATGGTCGCATATATTGATAAATAGATGAAAACTCGACAAATTTACGGGTTTATAATGATAAAATGTCAAAAACCAATCAAAACAATATATTTACAACGTTGAACTAATTAATGCCAATATAGGGTTGCATGGGTTGCATGGGTCACATAGTCACATATATCGATCAATAGATGCGAACTCGACAAATTTACAGGTTCATAATGATAAAATGATAAAAACCAATAAAAAAATACATTTACAACGTCAATCGATGGTTAAAACAGATTCTGATCCATGTATCCCTAATTGAGTTGTGTATAACTAATGCTTGTGTTTCAAAAGTGATAGTAGTGTTTTAAGAACTCGTCGGATGAGTTTGAGAAAATTTCAAAAAATGTATTTAACATTTTGTTCAAATGTCTATATTAATTCTAAATTAGACATTTACAACTCGAACATATTGATATTGGCATGGGTCGCATGGTAGCATATATTGATCAATAGATGTAAACAAATTTATGGGTTTATAATGATAAAATGTCAAAAATCAATCAAAACAATAAATTTACAACGTCAAACTAATTAATCCCAATTGGGGGTCGTATGGTCGCATATATTGATCAATAGATGTGAACTCGACAAATTTACGGCTTTATAATGATAAAATGACAAAAACCAATCAAAACAATATATTTACAACGTCAAACTAATTAATGTCAATTGAGGGTTGCATGGGTTGCTTGGTCACATATATTGATCAATAGATACGAACTCGACGAATTTACGGGTTTATAACGATAAAATGAAAAAACCAATCAAAACAATACATTTACAACGTCAAACTAATTAATACCACTTGAGGGTCGCATGGGTCGCAAGGGTCGATCAAAGATTCTAAATCAAAACAATACAATTACAACGTCAATTAAAGACTCTGCACATATTCTATTTCTACTTGAGAGATAGGTCATTAGCCGACAGTTTTCTCTTGCATGTACTTCGTCTTCCAGTCTTCTGTTCTTTTTCTTGTTTGGTATCGCATTGCATAGTTATCTCCTGCCATGTACTTCGTTTTCCAGTCACATTTTAAGAGTGACCCAACACCGTCACCTAGGTCATCCCCGTAACTCGTAAGTGACTGCATAGAGACCGAGTCCACCGATTACCAAGACCTTGAGTAATATACATAGACTACACGATGCCCTGCGTCGACAAGGTCACCTGTGTCACGTAGGTCACAAAGGTCAAAAAGATTTTTCGTAGAAATTGGGGTTAGATACGCATCTAAGAGAAGAGACGTAGACGTTAACTTATAGACATGGGTTGGAAAGGGTCACATGGGTCGGAAGATAGGAGTCTCACAGCAAAATGACAAGTCACATTGGTTGGAAGACAGGAGTCTGACTGAAAAACGACAAGTCACGTGGGTCAGAAAGGTCACATGGGTCGGAAACAGGAGTTTGACAGCAAAACGACAAATTGCATGAGTCGCATGGGTCGCATGAGTCGCATATGAGTCATATGTGGTCGCATGGATCTGCTGAGTCGCACAAGGGGTCATATTTGGTCGCATGAGTCGGATGGGGTTTGTAAACTTGATTCTAATTTCATTCCATTGAGGGTCGCACAAGGGGTCATATTGGGTCGCATGAGTCGGATTGTTTCCCGTTTAAACTTGATTCTATTGAGGGTCGACGATTTTATGGATTTCACGTAATTACGAACAATATATGCAAAATAAGACATTTTCAACGTTTAAATATTGATTACATAAGGCCAGAAAGGTTATAAAGGTCACAAAGGTTACAAGGGTTACAAAGGTTACAAAAAAAAGTTACATAAGGTTACATAAGGTCAGAAAGGTTACAAAAAAAATTTGAAAAACCATTCAAGAAAAAAAGGAAAGAAAAAGGTTATATAAGGTCTCAAAGGTCACAAAGTAAATAGAGTTGTGTGTGACTTTAGGTACCACGGATACAACACGATATCTGAGTCCGTCGATTACCAATACCTTATATAATGCAGATACCGCACAATATCATCCATCCACGTTGTAAGACCGAGTCTGACGATTACCAAGACCTTGAGTAACAAATAGACAATACGATGCCATGCGTCCACTATGTGACCTTTGTGACGAAGGTCAGAAAGGTCACAAAGGTAACAAAGATTTTCAGAGAATTTAGGGTTAGTGACTTAGACGAAGAGAGGAGAGAGATGGGATTCTCCCGATTCATTCTCATCTCAAATGGGTGTTATAGTGAGACTTAAAGAATTTGATAAACCTTTTAATATAGGGGTAATAGAGACGTGTCACAATGGTTTTGAGTGTGGCATTGACAAAATAAAAATATAGCTAGCACTGGAAAAGCCAGTAGTCTGACATTAGTAGCCATTGGCATGATACTCCATGAAAAGGACTTTCACGATTAATATATCTTGCATTGGAAAATCCAGTAGTCTGACATCGAATAGACTAGTCGCAAGGGTCGCAATGGCCACATGGGTCGAAAGGGTCGTAATGGTCGTAATGGCCGCAAGGGTCGTAATGGTCGCGATGGCCGCAGGGGTCGCATGAGTCAAAAAGTCGAAACGGTCGCAAGGGTCGCAATGGTTGCAACGGTCGCAATATCCGCAAGAGTCGCATGGGTTGAATTATAATGAAGAATTTATCGAATTATAATGATGAAAGAAAGTCACAAAAGATTAAATCAAAATAATACAAGTAATATGATATTAAACCTTTCTTTTTTTGAAGTCAACATTATCTCGGTTGTCACGTTTCAAACACTGTCAGTGATGCTGGTATTTGTAGATGGGGTTTATCTTGATGAAGATGGGGTTTGTCTCGATGAAGATTGGGTTTGTATCGACGAAGATGGGGTATTTCTCCGAGCCTCACCGGGTCCAGGATAACGATTCTCTTTAGGCCTCCCGCTTTTCCTTTTCTCATCCAGCATAGAAGGTAGAACTGTAACTTCAATATATTGAGGAGGAATGTCCCAATCACTACAATCAGGAACTGGATACACGGTTTCTTAGTGTGTCAAACGCCATGTCTCCTAAAGTTAGTATGTTGAACATAGATCTAGTATCTTGTGACCTTTACCAACCTTATGTGCTGCCGCAGTTGCGTGACTGCATGGATACTTATCCACATCAAACATTTTGCAATTGCACATTCTTTTTTGAAGACTCACAACAAATCTTCAACCCATCTCATTTCACACCTTATACTCATCACTCAGACTGTTCAACTCAATAACATCATACTTGGATGCCTGTCCAAACCGTTCATGTAATGCTTTCTCAACGTAAGGTGTTAACTTTTGAGAATCATCACTGGTCGCTGCTTCCAACCTAATACCTATTGACCATTGCACTGTCTTTCCCAAACAAATATCTAAAAGCCCTAGGATCGTAAACTTTTTGACTTCTTCAACGTTGAATTTATTGACTCGGCGCCATTAGTGGTTAATAAGTTGTACCTTTTCCCCTTAAATTTGCATCTTGTCCACTTAATGGGATCAAGTTCCTCTTTCTCCAAATACTTTGCTATATCAAGATACCTACGCAAAGGTCACAAGGGTCTAAAATGGCCACAAAGGTCACAACAGTCACAATGGTGGCAGAGGTACAAGGGTTGTAGGGGTACAAGGGTTGCAGGGTAAGGGGGTTGCAGAGGGGTACAAGAGTCGTAGGGGTAAGAGGGTCACAAAGGGGTACAAGGGTCGCATAGGTACAAGGGTCGCAAGGGGTCAAAGGATCGCATGGGTACAATGGTCGTAGAGACACAAGGGTCGCAGAGGGGTACAAGGGTCACAGAGGTACAAGGGTTGCAGAGGTACAAGGGTCGCAGCGGTACAAAGGTTGCAGAGGTATAAGGGTCGCAGCGGTACAAAGGTTGCAGAGGGGTACAAGGGTGGCAGAGGTGCAAGGGTCGCACAGGTCACAACGGTCACAAAAGTCACAAATCATTTTTGTATCTGGCCTTCAAATCATTCAATAGCACTTCAAATTCGTTCATTGTGTATGTTGCTACACATTTTAAGAACATTTCCGCCACAGTATCACCCTTTGAAGTCTTTCTACCATGTCCTTTATTGACGTAGCTCTTTATATTTTGCAATATATGACGTGCACAAAAACCATGATCAACCTTTTTATACACTTGTTTGACTGCTTTGATCAAGCTTTTATGGCGATCAGATATCACAACGACATCATGTCCGTCCGGTATCACCTCTTTCAAAATTGACATAAATCACGTCCATGATTCGTCCTTTTCTCTGTCGACTATTCCCCATGCAATAGGATATTGGTAATGTTCACCATCTTATGCGTTCGCCACAATCAATGCTCCCTTGTACACTCCTGTCAGAAATGTTGCATACACAACAACCACTTTACGCATGTATTTCCATCCTCTTATAGCCGTTCCGACAGCCAAAAAGGAATTTTAAGCTTTTCCCATCACTGTCGAGCTGAAGATTTGTGATAGATCCGAGATTTCTTTCTATAAACATGTGCAACCACCCTGGAAGCCTCTTATAATGTTCAAAGTTATCACCACGAATCTCCTTTTGAGCACTGCATTTGCCTCTTAATGCCATCAAATACGATACATTGGCACCATACTTTGCTTTTACACGAGTCGTCAATTCTTTTGCTGGAGGTGTTTCATAATTCCCGGCATATTCCTCATTCAAATAATCCTTAACCAATTGCACTGTACCCTTTGTAGCTTCAATCCATTTAGATACAGATGAACAATTATGAATCGGATGGTGTGTTCTCACACTAAACCGTTTGGAATTCGGGATTGCTACCACACGTAATTTCCATTTACAACCACTTCCGGAAAACTTGCATCGTACTTCCCACAACTTCGAATCAGATTTCAATGTTGTATATCTAAAGGAAGCTTCAATTGAATCCTTCCTCACAAATGTTTGTACAACCTTCTTGCTATCAAACTCTTGCCCAATTTAAAGATGCAATCCATCTTCGAACTCGAATATATTATTTTCGTTGTCTGGCTTCTCGTGAACTACCATTTCCAAGTTGTTCTCGCCGTCACCATACTTATGTTCTGTTGGCACATCAGAAGCGACTTTATTATTGCCACAAACAACTTCATCAACTACCACATTCATGGCACACCCACCATCTTCTCTTAACCTGCTTGTATGTTCACTATCAGAATTATCCGAATCCAAAATATTTATTGTTTTCATCGGATTACTCCCAACTCTACTTTTTTTATTTGGACCTACAATAACATAATCATCCTAATCTACAACATCTCCATCCTCACATTCTTTAGCAATGCTTCCAAAAGCAGGAATTAGAGGCTCAATTTCCCTCTCAATTTCGATTTCACACTTCACACTTGCCGATTCTATCTCCACATACAGTAGTGGTCGTATTCCTCTTATGCGATCGAGCAAATAAAAAATAAGATGATTGTCATTCATTATATATGTCGGCTTCCTATTTTCACAAATATTGGACAAATAGCTTAACTTCAACTTCGTTGTATTATTTCCCACCATCATCTATGCGCATAACTCATCAATTAGTTGCTAATATGTCAGACTAACTAGAGGACAATAGAAAAATACTCTCTGGTTTTCTTGAACTCTACCAACCCATTCAGATTCTCCATTTGGGTTTTTTCCCATTTACCATCATAAAAAAAAAAAGAAATCAGTGTGATTTTCTCATCCACCGAATCCATTACATCTGTAACAAAAACATAAAAAGAAGGTAAATTTTATGACCCATCGCGACCATGCGACTCGATGAGACTATGTGACCCAATGCGACTATGCGACCCTTGTACCCCCTGCGACCTTTTGACCCTTCTGCGACCTTGTACCCCTGCGATCCTTGTACCCCTTATGACCCTTGTGCCTCTGCAACCTTATACCTCTGCGGCCTTTGTAGTCATGCGACCCTTTGACCCATTTGCGACCCCTTTATCTCTGCAACACTTGTATCCTGTAACCCTTTGAACTTTGAAAGACAAAGGTAATATTGAATTATCAATATTTTAAGGGTAGATTTGAAATTGAAATTTTATTTTTAAAAAAGGATATTTTTAAAGTGTTTTAACCCTACGAGAATATTTTTAAAGTTCACCCAATTAAATGAAACGAATTATAAACAATTGATTTGTAATTGTTCCAAGTAAATCATAATTACTGTGAAACTAATATACGTTTTGATTGATTCTCTAACAAATACAGAATATGACAAAGACGAGGAAACACACATACAACATTTATTTACTTCTCATTTCTTTCTTACTATAAATAAATTGACTTTAAAAGTTAAAATGCAGTAAATAAAAAAAAAAGACCCGAGGGCAAGAATGAGGCTAATAATGCATATTCTGAATAAACACATTTACGTGACACAACAAATATGAAGGCCCGATGTGAATGTAATTTGAGGTTAAGGGCTTAGTCTGACTCAAGCTTGGGGACTATGGCTGACGAGAGCTCTATATGAGAAACCCTAACGGCTCCTATGAGCCGCTCCGGCAATTCTTCCGGTGTATTTGCCTGCAAACACATTATTAAAAAAGATGTTACGATAAATTGTTCCACATTGGCTGGGATGAATTTTGAATTCATATATATATATATATATATATATTACTGGAGAAACATAAACTCTTGAGCTAACTTTTGGTATTAGTTAAACCGGAGCCCATATTTGACAAAAGGGAACCCTTATGATGTTTTGGTGGAACGGAATGAATACCTGTACAAGGAAAGCCATTTCGACAACCAAGGATGTGATCACGCCAATGACGAGACCTAAAACTCCATTTGCGACCGTGGATGAACCGATATCGACATCAATCTACATGAACATGAAACGTATTTTATGTTATTTGTTGATGTTAGAGCTTCAAGACTTAACCAGATGCAGGATGTACTCACTTCTAAGTACGTAGGACCACGGATGTAGTTGCAATCCACTGCTTTCCCTAAAAGACATGGTGTGCTTCCCACGCTTTGCCGTACTATCCATGACCCCTGTGTAAATCCGTGACATGAACGGTCATTGGAGAGACAAGACGAAAACCAGAAAGATCCCATGTCGGAGATTAACAGTGTGTCTTCAAGGACTAAGATTTCCTGTTTTGATTTTTTCAAGTGCCATAGCTAACATTCCGGGTTTCACAGAGACGTACCTTAGGAACTAAAGGTATAAGCTTCAGTCGACTATTTCGAAATTCGTCATCACCATCTACAAATCGTTGCAAGAGCGATCCAGGTACTAGTTCTTTCGTCACGAAATAAAATACCATACTGTAGTGTGTTGATCCAGGAACCTAGATAAAAAGATAAGAATATCCATCAACGAAATATAATTTCGTACATTATGTTCTGAATCATATAGTTCGTAAGGAAAGCTTACTTGAACATTCACTACCAATGAGAATAGCCCCTTCTCTGCAGCAACCTGAACAAATTTGTATAAACATAGTAAATTTTGATATAGCTTTTAAGTGAAGAAGATAAAACGTCTTGAGAATTACGGAGGAAAAATTGCAAATTTGATTAGAATCGCAGTATAATAATAGACATCTTCAGCAAGAACGATAAGGCAATTATGCAGTAAACCTTAAGGTGGATTATAACTCTTACTTGTGCTGCACAGCCTTTACGTCTGACCACATGATCCATTCTCTTAGTGTCTTTGAACCAATCGACCGCCACAAGATCCATTAGATGTTTCCCAGCAGGAACCTTTTAGAATTTAGTGGAACAGGACTAAGCTTCGATATAGACATCTTGAATTCCATCCCGAAGTAATCAAGTGAAAGATTACTGACCTTTCTTTTGTCTTGACAGAAACTCTTGCTTCGAACTTTGAAGTTGTTGCCATCTGAAGGCCTCCAGCAGTTACGGGCATTCTCATGATCATTGCGTCGTAAGTTACCCGAGAAGCACGACAGATCAATGTCATGAGCAGGCTCGTCTTCTGAGGTTTCAAAATTGAATTGGGTATAAGCAATCTTAAGGTTTTCAATAGGATGAATATTCACAAAACAGGGAAGGACAGGATAGTGATATCATCTTTTACCTGTTCTCTTGACATCGTTCTCTGGCTTAATAGTTTCAGGCTGAAATAATACAAGTCAGATAGAATCATATTTTGGGATGCTGCCTTAATATCTAATTTAATTTTTTTTTTCAAAAAGAGAGTTCCCATTGATCCAACCTCTTGTTCTGATTCAGTTATCTGAAATTCATCATCATCCTCGGAGTCTTCATCCATTAGCATAGAGTTTCTGCTTGCAGCATTTACTTGGTCAGCAGTAAGGGCAGACATAGGCTGAAGTTTTCCACTTTTGCTCAAGCTCAATGACGACGATGCCATATTAACCATGACAGGAATCCTGGGAGGAACACCTCTATCATCTGTTTGTGCAAACCACTCGCGTAAACCTGTAAAAACGTAGACAGGTAAAAAAGTAAATTCTTTATGAACAAGTGAAGAAACAAATGGAAATGCAAATAGGATAACCTACCAGCAACACTATTCAGCATTTGAAGAAGACAATGCTGCTGGAACGCTGGAAGATAACCCACACCCCATCCTTTTAGATCAAGCTGCATTAGATATTGCACTTGTGTTCTTGGCCTCCCATTTCGGGACTTCAGGGGAGCGATATTAAATCCTCCACCTAAAATAATTAAAACATTGTTTCAATTAAAATTGTTTTTACATAATAGAATAAAATAATTGTAGTTAAAAGATTCAACATGGAAATGATATCCTAAACATACTCTCGAGATGAGCTCGAACACATCCAGGCTGTGGACCACAATTCTCATGCTCCCTAGAACGAAACAATACCACTGTACAACAAAAGTAAAATAAATAATGAAAGAACAATAGAAAATCAATAATTTAGATTTAAGCATACGAGTAAAGAGGAAAGCAATACCGTAGCTCCCATCATCATTACGACGCCAATAACGAACATAACAGAGATCACGAGGCCACACAACCCTGGGACCATTTCGATTTCATAAGTAGGATAAAACAAAGCTTGTAGAATCAATACACAATAAAGTTAAACTTTTGGTTAAATGGAAGAATCCCTATAGCTCTTTACACCCTTCCCTATTTCCAGTAACATGGTACCCTGGTATGCAAAACAAAATCAGAGACACCTCTGTATAATATCTACAGCAGTATTTGATTTAAGATGCATCCATAAGACTGGCGTGAAATTGAATCAAATTATCTCATTTCATAAGCCATTCTTTACAAGGTTGATACCAAATTGTGACTATAACTTAATGATATTTTTCAGCGTCAACTTACATTGGAAACCAGTCAAGCTGAAGTCTATGGTAGAGTACTGCCGTATGACCATCTACCTCTTCGACTAAGCTCCCATACTGAAAGCTGCAGTCCCACCTGCATCAAACCAGAGGACGTGGAGATAATAGAGAAGATAACTTCAGCACATATGAGAATGATAGAATAAGCCTTTCAGCACAATGAACAGATAGTGAACTATAAAACATTTCAATGGAGAGGTTGCTATAATAATATACATAATAGTAAGAAAAAAAAATTAGTAGTTTACATACATAACAGCCCTAACTATAATAGAATGAATAACAAGCACCAGTTAATCGATACCGAGTAAGCATACAAGGAATTAAAGAACAAGAGACAGAGAAACACCTACTCATAACGATTTCCATCCATGCTCATCACAAGTTCAAATATCTCCTCACATGTGGCTTCCACTACGCCAACAGCCTTCATTGCTCTACTGCAGCTTCTTGGCTACATCCACAATATTATAAATGATGGTTCTCTTCTAAACAATTATACTATGTAGTCAACATGAAATCTAGTCATAACGGTAAAGCAAAATATAGAGAACTGTCATACAAGGTAATCAACTTCAAGAAGCTCTTCAAAAATCCGAAGCCCTGTCAATTGTGTAGGAAAAAAATAAAGAAGATTAAACCAAAATTCAAGTTCTATTTTAAAATTTGCACCTCCAAATCTGACATTTGTGAATATTTATCGTCCAACCTAAGTACATGAAACATGCTTTAGGAAAAGTGCCAGATTTAAAACATCGACATAGTAACCAAGAAGATCCCATAATCTTCTGCACATTGGCAGGGAAAACGACGTACTGTTTTTTTAAGTGCCTAGAAGAACTGCTGCATTGTAACAGTCCTGCAAATACACTAACCATTTTGGCATTGAAGGAGACGCCAATGCTTTCTGGAAAATGCTTGGTTGTTGGTATTCTGATTTGATAACTCTGCGTCAAACTCCTTAGTCCAGTCAAGTATTTGTTCTGGTGGCCCTGCATGTTTGTTCGAGGTAATCAGATTCATGTTGCTGCAGCAGAACAAATTCAAGAAAAAAAGATAAAACAAAACAGAACCATTTCCAATTGTTGTCCTCCTTAATAAACTACGACGAGAATCTTCTTCATCCTCCAGTGCACTGAACCTGAAGAAAGATCAGATATTTCTTTTTCATAAATATAGGCATATATATATATATATATCAAATAGGATTAAGATAGTGTCAAACATTAACAATAATAATCTAGATGTCACTGGGCACTCTCCACATGCAGCAATACATAAGCATTTCTCTGGTGTTTGTATGATTCTCAACAAGACCCGAAGTAATCACGTTTATTCCATGATTAGAAGTAATGATAAATGGTTACTGATTTTATTATGTAATAGGCAGCAGTGAATTTTGTATCGAAATAATATGAATAAGATTGCCCAAGAACTCTGCATATCGTTATCCTTAACAAGGATGTCAACTTTACACTCCAAATGAAACAAATACAATGCCATAAGAAGTATTTTCGATTTGAAGCAGAGAACTTCCATGCTTAAGCCCAAAAAAAAGACGTGTTATTGCAAATGAGCATAACTTGCCAACGGAAACGAAAAATAATGTTAAACAGGCACTAACTGGCTTTCGTGGTCCGAAGATGAAGCAGTTCTTGTGATGCCCATTCCAGATTTATATTCAAAAGAAACGTATTGCCGACCATTTCCAACTGGGGACTCTTGATGCTGCACAATGCACATAGTATAAGGTAATCAGTAATCTCACAAGCAACACTAATCTACACAATTCAGAACGATTACTGCTAATTAACACAACTATTCTTACATAACCAAGTAAATCAGAATAATAAACAAATGGAAACTACCACGAGGTCTGAGAAGAGACCATATCCAAACCAAACAAACCCAGAGCATATCCAATTCGAGATTCAGAATGACATACCTGATCAATAACAGACTCAATTTTCTCCTTCCACATTAGTGCTTCCTGGATGTTGAATGCTGCCATCTAGCAAGAACATACTCTCCATGATTAACCAGCATCATTAAACAGGGAAGACAAAAGGAACCCAGATAAAATTTTACAATGAAAAGCTATCAGAGAAACAGAAGGACTTAAGGTCAAACCAATTATCAGTAAAACCAGAAACAGTAAACAAGAAGATCCATGATCTAGAGATAACACTACAAAGAATCGGATTAATGTCACCTATAAATCCAAGTAAGAAGAGTATATATTGTGATTTATACAAAGTTAAGTGAAGTGTGGATACCGTTATCCTATGATGCTTCTCTTTCTTGTTATAGACGGATAAAACGTAAACCATCTGCAAAAGA
This sequence comes from Gynandropsis gynandra, assembly GCA_036759665.1. NCBI lineage: Eukaryota > Viridiplantae > Streptophyta > Magnoliopsida > Brassicales > Cleomaceae > Gynandropsis > Gynandropsis gynandra. The sequence goes on from CM071866.1 coordinate 43,654,503, forward strand.
GAGGTGGCAAGAAGAAATGAAAATTCAGAATATAAAATAAGAAACATTATATTAAAGGATATGATGAGAGCATATAAATACATCATGCGAAACCAAAACTAAAACGCATCAAATATATCAAGATCCTGTCTCTCCAGCGAGATATTGAACATAATGAAAACTAGCTGAGAAAAATTGCCTTTTGAGAAACCCCGATATGACCTCTCTATTTCACTCTTTAAACCTGAATTCCCTAAATTATATATATCAATGCTATGGTGCTCAGAGTTTTCCTCATGAAATTTGGAGTAATCCATTTGAGCTATTCCACTCGTTCAACTATTCTCCTCAGCTGCGGACCTCAGTTTAAGAAAAATTACCCATCTCTCAGCTTTAAATACATCACTCTACTGCCTACAAATAGCCTCTTTGTCATACTCATCACAATGTTTAAGAGTCAAAGGAACAAAGTCTCTTCATCCATGAAAGGAGAGTGTCCATAGCACTCATGGAGGAGAACAAAAGTTTGAAACAATTCCTTTAAAGGAAGGGTTACTCAGCAAATCCTATTGTACGCATCGAGTCGACAGTTTTACCAGATCAGAATTCGATGTAAGACATCAGCAATGCTGTAGTCTTCTGACCTCAGAAACAACAATTTCGCAGGAAATCCAAATAACAACAGACCTATAGCCAGGCACTGGGTATTCAGTTATGAAAACCCAGTGTAGATAGGATGTCAAATAGATTACTGATACATCTACATGCACTAAGAGTAGCAAACTAGTCATCAAAGGGTAAAAATGACTCACATGTCCATGATGCGTCTTCAAGCCTCGATCCTCTACCCTGCAGTTGCCATCAATTACCAAGGTCTTGATAGGAACCTACGTCAACACGCATAGAAAGCATCTCTCAGTAGAGCCTCTCACGATAAGAAAATGTGTGGAACTCATATGTTACAAGAGAGAGGCAAAGCAAAAGAGAAACCAAATCCCGGAAAAAGGAAATCGCTTTATAATCTATCAAGCTGGGAAATTTCCATTTCACGTAGGGTCCTGACAGTTCAGTCTACTACTTGTAACTTATTACAGCAACATACCCTCAATTTGGTAATGTCGGACTTCAAAACACCAGTTCAAGTCTCCAATACCATATTTAGCAAACATAAAAACCTAAGACTAACTGACCCAAGAACGAAAGAGCTTCACAATCAATACAAGCCAAATCCAAACGTAAAATAGCTACGATCAAACAACGAAGGGGAAAAAACAGAAGAGGATGAACTAGTTCAAACATAAAATTGACCTGATTATCCTGCGGTTTCTTCTTGTAATACGCCAAAAGCCGAGGTTCCAACACGAAATACCTCATATGGATGTAGGATCGTCCGATCTTCCTCCTCCCGTACCTCACCATCCATCCCTCGTAGACAACCTTAGACATTGTCCCTTCTAACGCCCGGACCGGAAGAAGTTCCCACGAAGATTAGGATCTTAGATCGAAATCAAATCTGTGTTTTTCTTTTTCGCGGGAGATCGGCACGACAACCTAAATGACCTGGTTAACCATTGGCGCTCCTGGCGCCGGAGTCGGAACGTTCGCCGGAATCTGCAGTTGGATCCTCGGATTCCTCGGAGTCGCCGAAGATTTACAAGCTCACAGGTTTGAACTTCCGCTAACCAAAATTTCAACTTTTGACAGAAAATAAAATCGTAAAGTTAGGGAGAGAGAGAAGTGTTCAGAGATATAGGCGGAAGTGTAAGTATATATGTAAAACATAGATTATCACATAACTTTATCATTAATAATGCCAAATCCTAAGTAAGTTTAAAGATGATAAATAAAACAAAATATTTAATTAATCACGCCGGGTGATGAGTGACTTAGTTAGCTTAAACACAGAAGAGAGTTTGAAAATTTATAATTAAAAAGTATGTAATTTTGCTAATCCCCTTTTAAATGTAGAATACCTCCATAGCCCCATCTGTTTCAAATTTATGCATTCTCCTCTTTTATTTCTAAATATACAATATTCAATAATTATTACCGTTAAAAGGTTTAAGTAAAAACCCTAATATAAATATAAAAATTATATTATATTTGATAGATTTGCGAAAAGGAATCTTGAATTCTTCCTTAATCATGTATATATATAAAAAATTTCATAATAGTATCGAAATCTAAACATTTATATATGCAATCTATAAATTATATGTAGAAGATTGCATATATGAGATTACATTGATTAAATATACTCAAATATTTACAATATATATATATATCATTTAAATTTTATATTTATGCGTTGGAACAGCCCAATGTAAAACTAAATAGGCAATTTCAGAGAAATAGGTTTGAAATGTTATTAGATTTCAATTGTATATTTTTTTAAAAAATAATTTGTAATTGTATTTTTATAATATTGATACGATCCAAACGACTCATACGATCATTTTTATTAATATGATCTTTGCGATTTATACGATCTTTGTTACTCATACGACTTATAATACCTCAAAAATCGTTTGAAGTCGCTGAAAATTATTTTCAATTTCGGAATTATCTTTCATTCTTTCCTCTTAATTTTGAAATAGATTTTGTTCCAAAAAAATATATTAAATCACTAAAAAATAAAGATACATATATATATTTTGTTAACTTTTTAATTTAATAATTATTTTTATGAGAAGAGATATGTGAGGCCTGAATTTAGAAAAAAAAAAGATTAGGTACCGACATATGTATATATATAATTATATAAATTTATTAGGGTTAATTAAAAGAGAACCAGGAAGAGGATATTGCCCGGAAAGAGAGAGAAACATCGGCTAGAAGAAAAAAAATAAGAGAAAAGAGGAAGAATTAATTGGAGAATATTTTTTTCACATTCTACGTGGGTGGATTCTAATCGAGATTGTGATAAATCTCTAAATAATTTTTTTTGTGATTATTCCCTTAATTCGAAGATTTATATTATGGAAATTTATGGGATTGAATGGATCTATAATAGGGAAGAATTGATCGGTGTTCTTGCTAACAATATTATCCAGAATCGTCAAATCGTCGGGAAGCTAAGGTGATGATTTTTCGGATTTGTGATTGATTTATGGAAGAGATTATATTTTTAAAATGAGACGTGATCACGATAAAATTTATAGGATCATAAGGGGAAAAATGAGACGTTATAAGTGGAATTGGATTAAAACCCTAAATTTGTCGTATGAGAATTGATGATAAGTATATGAGTGTGTAAGTGACTAGAGATGATCTAGGGAATTGACGTGCGACCAAGTGTTGGGGTCGGAGAACGTCGATATTTGGGTTCGGTGTTTAAACCGAGTGAATATCTTGCTAGTGTGCTCGATCGGGTGGTTTCACACTCGAACATTCGGAAGAAGGCGTTGGCGAGCGCGTTGGTGAGAGTTATCACATGAGGAGTATCGGGTCGATGACGTTAGTATTGTGGTAACCTTTCGAGCAACGGAGCGTTGTATGGTACTGATAGCTGGGGTACGTTGTGACATTACGAGATTTTCAGTGTAGTGTACTGATAGATGGGGTACGTTGTGACCTTGCGAGATTTTCAATGTGTACTGATAGCTGGGGTACGTTGTGACCTTGCGAGATTTTCAGTGTAGTGTACTGATAGTTGGGGTACGTTATGACCTTGCGAGATTTTCTGTGTGCTGGGGTCCTTTGGACTTTGCGAGTGTATGCCCGAGCTAGAGTCATGTGGACTCTTTGTGTTATAATCTAGTGTGGTACTAGTCGTAGATTTTGGATACTCAATCGGGTTGGGTAGAGTGATTTGTATATCTTCAGTTTAGACTTTGGATATATATTATTTTATGATATTTGACGTGTGGAAACACGAGTTATAAATTATCCTAGACCACTTCACCGCAAGTATACAGATCGTGTAGTACCAGGGTCAATCTCTGGGGACTAAGGCAGCCAAAAACTAAGAATAAAACTAAACTAAGAGGGATAGAGATAGAATGAGATATGGTCCTAAATATCTAAAGCTAATCTAAGTGGTGACAACAATACTAGGATGGGGATGAACTCGGATATGACAAACACTACGGGTGTCCGGGATACCGGGAATCGTATGGATGAAGCAACTAAGGATCATAGATCTATCAACTTATCTTGACAACGGGAAATTCATGCCCTAAGGTGAGGAGTGATTCTTCCGAGCCTAAACCTCCTAACCATGAGTACGTGCAACCCTACCTTCCAGCAGTGATTAACCCGTACCATGGCAGCTTTATGAACGCAATCATTATCCCTAAGATGACTAACCGACCGGTCAGATTCTCATTAGCCAAACTTAATCTACAACTTAACAGGTCCGGATTCATTCTTTAACCTTCCAGCAAAGTCCGAAATCCTATGTTGCTGAGCGGGCAGCACTAGCGTAAGAGTGAAATGCTAAGCGTAGAACCGATAATCAAGAATAAATCAATGAATCTAGGCATTAACGCAAATCATTGTTCATCCAATACAAATCCGATATCCCTACCC
>CM071866.1:43672019-43690086 GCA_036759665.1 Gynandropsis gynandra
TGAAACTCGTAATCATATCGGATATGTAAATCTATATATAAAATATATGCGAAAATGGCACTAAAATCTATCCTAAAATTGATACACTTTCAGTGTTATCAATATTCAGTTCGAGTAGGAGAATACGTGGCACAGAGTACGTACCCGTATTGATCTCACTGAGTGCATATTTTGTACTCATCCAATTTTTAGGTTGTCGTGGATGGACAAGATATGGCGAGGAGAAAAAGTAATGAGTTTGATCAGCAATATGGAGGTTCACAGTGGACTGATGGGAGAGACGTGTACAAGGTCTCGATGAGTTTTATTTTGCATTTCGTATTTATTTTATTTATCGTGACTATGATATTTACATATTTGTTCTGTTATTTGGTCCAGACCAGTCTTATTTATATTTATTTTATAAATGCGTTTGAGCGATGACACGTGTAGCCACCTTTTGAAGGTGATGGTGGACACTTCTACCTGAGCTTGTTCTGAGATAGAAATGTTACAAGATATAAAACAAATATATTACCAATAATTTGCTTGATATTCTAAAAAAAAATCAAAAAATTTTCATTATAATTAAGAGGACATATATTATTATGGAGAATAAAAAATTTGGAAGGTTTTAAAAAAAATGTTAATTAATATTAAATAATATAAAAGTTGGGGGGATGATGCACAAGTGGAGGAGCTTTGTCAAATACAATTACTCATTTTTTGCCTTGATCCCAATGTTCACGCCACCTCATGATAGCTCCCTTACCGGTCTTTCGTCGTTTCCTTTTATTTTTGGATTCCAACTAATATTTTATTTCAAGTAAAAATTGGCTTTTTTGGATTTAACGATATAATATTTTATATAAAATTAATAAAAAAAAGGACGTATTACGATGATTTTTCCAGAGTTGACCTATACTCACTTAAACGGAGTTCCGATGATATAGGTATGATTGCGACCTTCTTTTTTTTTTTCCGAAATTGTATTTCGATGGCTAAGATTTTATTGTTTTAATTTGGGGAAACAAAATGCAATTAATTGGAATAATTGTGTTGGAGATGGTGAGTTTGAGGGATATTACACGTCCAATTGCTAGCAAAAACTGTGTGACAATGACAATTAATTATAAACACTTGCTAATGCTCAATATTTACAATATTAGTAAGTGATCGTGACTTATTACCGAACTATACTATTTATAATGAACAATCTAATTTTTATATAGTATTAATTCCATGTAATTTAGATATCAATTTATAGTATATTCTATTAATATATATGTGATTCATATCATTTATATATGGATTTAATTTTCTTAAAAATGTGTAGTTAAATTAACTTTTAGTATTAATATATAATTAGAAGAGGTTCATCGACAATTGGATACAAACTCTTGTTATTTTAAATTAATTTTCTATCTCATATAAAGAATAATATAAACATAAAATAAAAAGAATAAAAAAATTTGATTTTTTTTCATTTTACCATCCAATTTATTGAATTATAAAAATTAACATCCATTGTTTTGTTCGATGACATAAAATATTTATATTTTCAAAATGTCAACTCAATAACCACACAATCAATTACATTTTAAAAAGTATAATTTTATGTTAATATATCAATTCTTATTTTAAAATTTCAGTATCTTACATAGTAATTATTTGCCAAAAGAGATTTTTTTACATCAAACTTGGAATGTATCATTTGGAAAGGTGTAGAAAGCAAAGGAAAGATAACTTGTTCAGTAAGGTACAATAATAGATTCTATGAGCTCTTGCAGCGGCGCCAGTTCTTTCTTGTCAATTAATCCAAACTCCTACAAAATCCAAATCAATCAATTATTTAACACAACTTAAAAGCCAATCATCTTCTTATTATTCAAAGTTTATCCCAAAAAAAAAACCTTATAATCATCGATAAACGGATCAAAGAGTGAATCTGAAAGAAGTGAAAGAGAGTTTACATGAGTGAAGAGGATGAAATGCTTGAAGCATGTGTTGAGATGAGCTTCCTCTTTGAGACTGACAATCTTCTGGAAATGAGAGTGATAAATGTGTGCATATACACGAAACAATCGCTTGAATATCGTCTTAACCACGTCCTTAAAGTTTGGAGGAAAAGGCGCACCTGAAAAGTTTTAAACAAGATTCATCAAGGTACTGAATATCTTTGCCATTGATGCTAAAACGTTGATCCATGTTCATTCTTAATTCATGTTTGTTCATAGATATTACCTAGCCTTTGAGGAAATATGGATTCATCGTCAAGCTGAGTTTCAATCCAATCCATTAAGTACTCTACGTACTTTGGAGCAGAAACCTCAATGGGCTTCTTGATTTGTACACCATCTGCCCATCTGTACTCATACCTGCAATGTTTTTGTTTGTGTTAGTCCAATTTGTCATATGGAATGCAATCATAGCAACGGTAAGCATAAAGGGTCCATACCATTGGTTTGATTTGATCATTTGATTCAATGCATAACTTACAAGGAGGAATTGAGAGGTAAAGAATCATATTACAGAAATGGAATCTTAATCATTCTAGAAAGGGAAATCAGATCGTAAACAAGTCATTTATGGATATTATCAGGAGGTTCATGAGGATCTAGTCTAATTCTTTTTCCGATCCACAAAGATCAAGATCAAATGAACATACCCTTTCTTTCGACGAAAAGAAATAAAAAAGATGGACAATCAAACCTATTTCTCGATTCAATAGAAATCCAACCAAAGAGGATGAATAGGGTCCCAAATTACGAGAGATATGTAAAAAGTAGGTCAGATTTCGCCTATTCCTAATCCTAAATGGAATGTAACGACGTAAGGATCGCAATGTAAACATAGTATCTATTTAGATACGCTCAATGACTCCTTCTCATAATGAGAATCGAAGAGTAATTGATCAAATCCGTGGACGTTCCTGCGAGAAGCACTTATGATATTAGATCTTATGCCTTATCGAGGATGTTATCCAATTTTTAAATTGGTTTATTCTGCAGCAGCAAATCCTAATCACAACAAGGGTTTCAACGAAACTAATTTAGTTATTAGTAAAGCTGAAGTGAACGAAGGAAATACCAATCATTTCACTAGAAGCATTCCTTCAGAAAGGACTACAGTCATCCATCGATATGATTAGAAAATAAAGCCACCATTCTCCCTAATCCTCGCAGATTTCCAAATTCAAATACGGATAAAATGACTAAACAATAAAGCACCAATTAGACCTGTTTACCGGTTCTTTACTTTACATTCTCGAGGATCTTTAGTGAATAAACTAATCTAGAAGCATGAAAGTTTCAATCATTAGTGGGAAGGAGTTAAAGAAGAGAGAAAAGATAAAGCCATACTTGGGGCCGGCAGTCATTGTAGGACAGTTCTCTGGAGTGCAGAACTCCGTAAGTGTACCATACAGCAAATTCACCTGATTAAAGAAATCCACAGCTGAAAAGCAAAAAATTAATTTCAGAATTAATAGAAACATATACTCCTGAAAGGGTAAACACCTCCAGATAAACATATGCAATAAAAACAGCACACCTCATCCCATAGTGTAAGCACATATACTTATGTATAACATGTAAAGGAAACCCAAAATGCATCCCTATATTAGTGGCAGAGTGTTCTTACTGTTGACAGCGAGCCATTCATTTAAATCCTCGCCTGGAGGAAGTCTAACGGCTTCCCTCAGATTCCCGCTACCTAAGGTGGCATCAATATGCTTTCGAAGCTGTGCACCCTATAATCACAGGAGGAAGCAACTTAAGATGAAAAATTACTGCTAAAAAACCTCGTAGCAGAAGATTCAAAGATAATGGTTAAGGTGGATGTACCATAATATAGATCGCATTACCTTGCTTCCAGAAGGTGCACTCTTCTTAGGACGGAAAGTCTTCTGATTTCTATTTAGAAAGTAAAAAGAACAAAGAAAATTAGAGATGTTATCAATTAATTTCATCAATGATAGAACAAAAATTAACAAATGTAAGACAAAATTTGACAAGAATCACCACATTAGACAGTGATAAATCGTCGACTATCCATGTTTCAGTCAATTTTCTGACACATTTTTAAGAATTGACGCAAAGAATATGAACCCTGGGGGGAAAATCTGACGGCCATAAAACAAAACTTATTGCCTTAGTGACAGATTCCCCAGATTTGAGAAAGATAAACATGAATCATCATTTTCCACTGGCTTCAATTAAGCTTTCAAGCCACAGCTCTTTACAGTGAAGACAAATCCAGACAATCATTCCATCACCAAACCTCTTCGGACACCATTGATAATTTCTTGATTCATGGACAATTACAAAGCTTTACTATGAAATTTGGCTTCCAAAATCAAGTTCATCAGACCAGGACACAGAACCGAATCTACAAATAAGCCAATTGGCAGATCACAAGCTTTTCAAGTCATCTCAAACATATATGACATTTTACCGAATCCATTGTCTACCCTAATACGAGCACTTAGCTTCATAGACAAATTGCAAAATTTTAGAGGTAGGTCGGGAAAAACGAATCAGCGAGGAGTCAATTCACAGAAAAACAAAGGTTCAAACTGGAGATCATCACTTCAAGGAACACAGACTAACAGAAATGAGAGAAATTAACAGAGACACACACCGAATTACGTGATACTACAGAAAAATATACAGATGCCGAAGACGACGAAGACGCGAATATGTCTTTGTTAACAGAGGGGATTCATCGGATCCCAAAGGAAGCTAGATCATGAGTGATTTCACAGATCTGAGATGAAAAACAATCGAACAATCTCCTGGAAAAGATCCGAATTAAACAAAAAATCGAGCGGAGAAATCAGAGTTTTACCTTCCAAGCCCAAAGAGACTCATGGCTTAGAGAGAGAGAGAGAGAGAGCCGTCGAATCGCTTTTTTTCTCAGGTAGAAAGAAGAAAAGAAAGGACTTTGTAAGAAGCCTGAAAAAAGGGTATTTTATGGCGAAAGTCCCCCTGGATTCTAACTAAGATCAGCATCAAATAAATAATATAATATAAATTATAATATAATATAAAAAAATTCCAGTGTAATAATTGTATTGTATCATCTTTCAGATCCAGATCAAAGATCTCTCTACTTTTCATTATCTGTTTGTTGTCAGAAATACGCAGAAACACGAGTTCATGATTAAGTTTCCAGTTTTGTAGATATAGATATACATATATATATATATATATAACCTTGTAGAGTTCCTCAACTTTGGGTTACAGACAATATCAAATATTTTATCTTCTTCCGCAAGAAAAGAAGAAACTTTATTTCTTCAAGAAGATGTTCCTCTTAGACTTTTTTTCTGTCTTCTTTTAGTTTCGGGCATTTATCGGCACTGTATACTTTCAAACCAGGAAGTGGTCGCTCCAACCTGTAATAATTCTTCTGAACAAAAGAGAATCAGAATATGTAATTCTCTAATCTTTCTAAGTGGCATTCTTCATGGAACACTTTCTTCAATCTGAAACATATTAGTTCACGAATTATGAGCCACCAAAATTCAATAAATTGATTTACTTTCTTAACAAAATCGTAATTTTTTTTTGAAAAACAAATACTTTACTTAGCAAGAATCAATATTTTATACGAGGTATATACATTTAAATATAATGCATTTAGATCATCAATCGAAGTATACTAGAGAAATTTTGCAGATGTATTTGAAACAATTTTCTATGTATCTTTTTTAGCACCTTAGTTATCATTTTTCTTTTGTGAACAAGCATTATGGACTTCTACGACGTCGAAATTGACGGATTCCCACCACTTAGAACCAGACTACCATATTGATACTTTTATGATTTCAATCATAATGGAGCATTTAGATTCATTTTTTACCTTATGCCTTTAGGACGTTGAAGTTGGATATTTGTCCCACCATTTAGACCCGAACCAATGTATTCATTGCATTCATATCAACTATCATGCATTCATAATTTTTAAAAGACGTTATGTAATAAATACAAGTTTCAAGGTATACTTTTTAAACCTTAGGTGTGATGCTTTTATTTTTACGCGTATACTTCAACTTTCAGATTTTCACATGTAATTATGCATAACTTCTCCTACCTCATAATCCCATTAATCATTATTGAGTTTAGAGTTCATAAATCCCGAGGGGTTTTCGCAAAAACACACAAAACGATTCAAATCCAAAGTTTTTGAAAAAATGTCAGCCAATTGTCGTTTAGTTAGTACATATCCGATATATAGTTGCTTTTTCTCAACTTCTTCTCTAAGGAAATGACGGTGAAGTTTAATATGCTTAGTTCTAAAAGGTTGTACCGCATCACAATGAACTATAAAAGTTTTAAAATTCTTACCATAATATGGTAATTTTGATTCATTCAAATGAGTTCATATAATTTACTGGTGCAATGTTCTCTTCTTCTTCCCATATGAAAATTCTTACACCCTAAATCTTTTGTATTGGATAGCCTCGACACACCTAGAACTAAATCTAAATTAGACCTATTATGATGTATGTGAAAACTTATTTGTTCCAATCGTTGATGCCGCACATGAAGTGGAGCTTGTACGACTCTAAGGAATTTTAACTCTTGAGTCCATATGTAGCAATCATTTAAAGCTCGAGTTGCATTAGTGACTCCACATTCCTCATGTGAAAATTGTGTGTTCAATCCTTGGTCACATAATTGACTAATGCTTTTAGATTTGTTCGAAATCCATGCACAAAATGTACATTAGTCAACTCATGTAGTCATTGTTTTAACATCACATTTCCTTTGTATCTTTCCCTTGCATCCATCTCCAAAAGTCACATATCCTCCTTTGACATTTTCTTTGAAATTTTAAAAGTAAGCTTAAATTTTCTGTCATGTGTCTTGAACAACCACTATCAAAATACCACACCAAATTTTGTTCATCTTGAGTAGGTGAGTGCGGCATTGCAATATATTTCTTAACCCAAATTTGCTTAAAGTTAGGAGAATGCCAACAAAAATACTTACCTAGAAAATGTGGAGATGTCTAATAGCCATTTTGTTTCCAATTATTTCTTGCTAACCAATATCTATACTCACCAGAGTTTTCGTGATATCCATGGAGAATAGTTTTCTCGTGCTCGTCGTCTTAAAGTAGTAGCATTTGGACTGGATATATCCTTTCTTTCCACAGTAGTAACAATTTCTTTATTTTTTTTTTATGGATTATTGTTTTTCAAGTCGACCTTTGTCCGATATGTATTAGTGGAACATGAGGTATGCCTTCGTCATTGAGGGAGCATGAGGTATGTCGTTGTGTGCTTGATACTAATAGAGTGTGCACGACATAACGAGTTCTTTCTTTTTCCAGATTTGAGATAATATTTTTTAGTAGACTCTAGCTATCCTAATCGAAAGGGTTTTATGGCTCCTTACCCAGGTGAACCATATCACCCTAATCAGTTTTCTGAACGTCGACCAAGGACTATGCCTGAGATATTTAATAAGAGACATTTTGCATTATGTTCAGTGATTGAGAGGACGTTTGGAAAGGTAAATGGAAGATTTTGAAAGGTCCACCTCGTTATAGTATAAAGATACAAGAAAAGATTGTTGCAGCTACCATGACACTTCATAATTTTATTCGAGATTCTAGTGAAGAAGATATTGATTTTAATGTTGCTGAGACCACTGAGGATTACACACCGGGACTCACTGGAAACACGTCTCCATCACGTGATGATATTGCTATTGATAGATTTTTTTTATGATCCAACTGCTGATGTTTACATGTCAAACGTTAGAGATGGAATAACACGAGAAATATGGGATGTAGAGCGCTAATGTTAGAGATATGATTATATTTTATGATTTATATGTATTTGATTTTTTAGACATTATGTTTTATGGTTTATATGTATTTGAATGTTTTTTTAGATATTATGTTTTATAGTTTATATGTATGTGGATCTTTTTTAGATATTTTATGGTTTATATGTATTTGGATCTTTTTTTAGATATTTTGTTTTATGTTTTATATGTATTTGGATCTTTTTTAGATATTTTGTTTTATGTTTTATATGTATTTGGATCTTTTTTAGATATTTTGTTTTTATGTTTTATATGTATTTCAAATTTTGTTTAAATGATTTATTATAGTTCATTATATCGTATATATATATAAATATGTTTGTGTATATATATATATATATTTATGAAAATATTTGATAAAATTATTAAAATTATAATATATATATATATATGTTAGTGTGTATAGTGTATATATATGTGTTTATATATATATATGTTTATTATAAATGTATGTATATATATTTTTTGATAAAATTATGTTAAGTTTCTATTATAATTTATATAATCATAAATATAGATATATATGTATATATATTGTATATTCAAATATTTGAAAATCATAATTAAAAAGTATGTAAATAGAAAATTTTATTAACAATTGTCTATTTTGGTAATTTTGCTCAAAACGCAAGCAACAGTTTTCTACCATTCGTTTCTAGTCGCAGTCACCTGCAAATACAACGTTTTCACCATTCAGACAAAATGAAACAAAACGCCGCCAAACGCAAGCGCAAAACGTTGTGTTTCCACCAGTCGGGCCCTATATGTTTTTAGATAAATAGTTAAACATGTATATCATAAATATAATTTAAAAGACAATGAATAAATCAAACAAATATTTATAGTTTAAAATTGATTTTGATACAATCTTATATCAAATATGAGTTTGGATCCAACTAATCCAAAAGTTACCTCAAGAGTTTAGGTTTGTCCAGTACCATATATAAGAGTCCAAAATTCATGTCCTAACTGATGTGAGATAACTTATCATTACACTTCCTCTCACGTCCAAGTTCGGTCCTAGAGCATAGACATCACAGTCAGAGGCCCAACATCGGTATTCAAATCGGGACAAACCTATGTAAAAATGTAAAAGGTATATTCAATTGATATTAATCTCAATCACAATATATATAGATTAGACTAATTATGTCATAATTACATATTTGTCCTTTATATGTCTCCGTAAGACGGATCATCTAGGTGATTCCGATCTTGGAACAGCGTAGCTCGAACTGTGGACAAGAGAAAGGTTTGGTGAGTAAATACACGAGTTGATCTTTGGAGTTGACATGTGCGACCCATAGAGTCCCGGTCTCAATCTGTTCACGGACGAATAGGTAGTCCAATGCAAGGTGTTTAACACTCAAGTACGTGGCACCGATGTTAACATAGTAAATTGCTGGCAACAAAGTGATATTCAGCTTTCATAGATCACTACAAAAAACAGACCATTTTCAACGGACATATCCGTTGGAAATAGCCAAAAATCCGTTGCAATGACCGATTCCTAACGGACGGCAACGGATCGACGCCCGTTGGGAATCGCGTGTTACAAATCGAGATTCGTTGTAATTTCCAACGGAGTTTCAAAGGATACATTCGTTGCAATATTGCAACGGACGGGAAACGGATCTCTCTGTTGGCATATTGTAACGGATGCCCGTTACGAAGTCATAACGAATATCCGTTTCCCGTCCGTTGGAACAAGAAATGCGCAGGAATTAAATTTTTGCAACGGGCATCCGTTACAATTTCGGTGGGAAATGGCAATGGGCATCCATCACAAAATGGCGGGAAATGGCAAAGGGAATCCGTTACAATTTGGCGGAAAATTAGTATTCCAACGAATGCCCGTTATAATTTGCAACGAGCATGCGTTGGTATGTTAAAAAAAATAAAAAAATGAAAAAAAAATTTAAAAAATAAAAAAATTCAAATAACCTTAATTAATATATTTAAAGTTCTTACAAAAAAATTAAAACCTAATTCTATTACATTTTATCTAAATCTGTAGGGCCGATCTCATCCTCGTGGTCACTAGCACCTCGTGAAGGCATTGCATCCGAATCGATAACCGGTTCTTGACGCGACGTTGATTCTCTCGCCCGTCCAGATAGCAATTCTATGACGCTCTCCATGTGCTGCATTTGTGCTTGAGTTTCTTGAAGTTGTGCTTGAGTTTCTCGAAGTTATGCTTCGAGATCCTCGATACGTCGTTGTTGCGTGTAGCTCTCTTGGACCACGGGAGATACCGTCGTGGCGTCCACCGAGACCGTATAGACGCCCCTTATACGGTCTAACTGAATACAAAATAAACAAAATTAGAGTTAGAATTGTTAGAAAATATTTTATTACTAATCGAAATGTAGATAATAAATGTTTACCTCCAAATAAATTGTGTCCTTTTGTAAAGGGCTGAGCTCGTCGGGAGTTGAAATGCAATTCTTGTGATTGTTGTGTGATCTTATCTATCACAGTTTTCACGGTTCTTCCCGCTCGAGGGTCGACGAGTTAAGGTTCGTCGCTCTCTTCCCGACGACCAGTTTCTTCGTGGCGTGGGTTTCCACTACCAGCTCAATAAGAGTCGGTTTTCTTCCTATTTGATGCATCTGTTATATAACATAAATATAATTATATAAATAATGTAAAAAATTAAATAATAATTATAAGAAATTTACCAATTCTCACTTTCTCTTCAGGAATAATTTTGATCCCCGAAGTATGGCGATGCAGACCATTTCCAAGAACTTTCTCATCGTACCGACATCTTTTGGCCTTCTCGATCTTGGCCTTGAGGTTCTCACACTCCCAATCTTGTACGAGTTGATTGAAGACCTCATCCGTTGCCCATGTCAGTTTGCGATTCTTTGTGTAGTAGTTGTGCTTTGCTTTGTTCCTCATCAAGCGTATGCGGGCTTGATCCTTCTTCTGTCATCTGTATGCGCGCTGTAAAATAAATTATAATAAATTAGTTTAGAACATATATAATTAATTGTTTTAAATAAAAATTTTATAATACATAAACTTACGATGAAAGTACACCACCATCGACGACGTATAACTTCTGGCGTAACTTTCCAGAAATAATAGAGTTAATCTTGTAAGGATCCTTGGATAATGTTTTCGTTCGTATGTTTTAGAACATCATCCATATCAAACCTGCACATAAAAATATAATATTTAGATAACATTTAAAAATTAAAACAATATAAATGCATAATTTGAAATTTTACCATAGCATACTGAGAGGACGATCAGGATCGATAATTGGAAAGGTGGGACACCCATCAAAATTATCGATAAAAAAGTTGATATCCACCATATCATACTCTTCATCAAATATTGGCGATGCCGATATGATGGCGGTGGAGGCAGAGGAGGTGCTCCCGCTGAACCCGCTAATATATCTCCTGAACTTATGAATCATCTAGCCCTCATTTTGTGTTTAGTGTTGCAATGAATGCTAGTTGGAAAAGACATCAACTCTCAACAGACGCAATTAAGTGATGCAACGTTCTATTTCTCCAATGGGAATCCGTTACAATTTCCAACGGATGCCTGTTGGAAATGTGTGTTCCCGAGGAAACGGACGCCAAAACGGTTGTTTCTCTTCCACTGTAACATGCATTCGTTACAATTTGCAACGTATGTCCGTTGGAAACAATCGTAGACTAATTACGCATAACGGGCATCTGTTAGTAATTGGTAACGGATGCCCGTTAGTATTATTAACGAATGCCCGTTACAATGTATTTAACGGTCATCCGTTAACGACTTGTAACCGGATGTCCTTTAGAAACACTGTAACGGGCATCCGTTACAACTAGGGCTAGGCACACGCTGGTACCCACGAGATTGTCACTACCCGTACCCGAATCCGTCTGGTACGGGTAATTGGTTTTAATACACGTACTCGTACCCGTAAGGTTCATGTTTGAGTCCATAAAATTATTTTCGAAGCTTTCATACGAAATTAGGACAATTTCTATCGACGAAACCCGAGGTTGAGCCATATATACATCCTCATGTAGACGATATTGTAAAAAAAGCATTGTTGACGTCCAATTGACAAATGTCCCAACAATGAAAGGTAGCAAGGCTCGAGACAAGAAGATCATTGCAGGTTTAACGACCCGACTTAACGTCTGAAGAAAATCTACTCCAGGGCATTGATGAAAATCTTTGGCCACCAAACGAGCCTTATATTAATCAATAGAGCCATCATGATTTTTTCTTGATTCTAAACACCCACTTGCAACAAACTATATTGGAAGAAATATCGGGGGAGACTAGTTCATTTGTTTCATTTTGAATGAGGGCATTGAATTCTTCGCTCATGGCTTGATGCCACACCGGGCTTTTGAGAGTGTGAACTATTGTGGAAGGTTCAGTCTCCACTGATTTACCTGAGCAAACAATAACAAATTTGGAGTTAGGTTTATGAATATTATCCTTGGCTCGAGTGACCATAGGATGAACATTGCGTAGACATGGCTCGATTTCCAAGAATAAAGTTGGTGACGTCGCTTAATAAATAGAGTGTGAAGACTCTATTCTCGATGGAGAGCCAAGGGAGATATGCATACGATCTCTGGGTGAGGTAGGCTCTACATTCTCGATCTAGACTGGTGAAAGATGTACTTGGGGAGGCGAGTGAGAAGACGAGTCTGTGTGTTGTGGTTGAAAGGAGTGAACATGAGATATAGGTGAAACGGTGAAAGAAGGAGAGTTAGACCTATCGGTGGTGAGTGATAAAAATTTGGATAGTGAGGTAAATGGAAAGATGGACTCATGGAATATTACATGTCTAGATATATAGATTCGATGTTTAGAAGGATCGAGACATAGGTAAGAACTTTGAGATGATGAGTATCCAAGAAAAACACATGGAGTGGAGCGGGAGTCAAGTTTGTAAGATGTGTAAGGAAAAATCCATGGGTAGCACAAGCATCCAAAAACTTTGAGTTTTCTGAAATTTAAGTGGTAAAAGAGACTCGAAAGGCGAGGACATGGAAAGAATAGGGATTGGCATACGATTAATAAGATAAACTGCAGTCGGGAAGGCATATGACCAATATGTGACAGGAAGGGAGGCATGCATGAGAAGTGAGAGGCCAGTCTCTACGATGTGACGATGGTGACACTCAGAAATACCATTTTTTTCAGGAGTATAGGGTAATGTAATGAGAGATGCCATTAGATGATAGAAAGAAGGTGAGAGCAATATACTCGCCTCCATTATCTGTGTAGAGATTTGTGATTTTAGCATTAAATTTGGATTCAACAAGAGCCGTGAATGCAATGAATGTGTCTCGATTTTGAGATTTTTGTTTGATTGGGTCAAAAGTATCTTGTGAAATGATCAACAAATGAGAACATGATATTTGAAACCATCAATTGAAACAATCCAGGATGTCCATAAATCCGAAGAATGAATTCCAACAGGCGAGAGGAAACAATGGAAGAGGAATGGAAAGGAAGTTTATGACTTTTATTGCTAAGACAGGAGTTTCAAGGAGAAAACATGGAAGTGCGGGACACGAGAAGCTGAAATTTGGATAAAGTGTGTTTAAGGATGGGAAGAGAAAGGTGACCTAGTCGGGAGTGTCAGGTAGAGAGGATCGACTTTAGACATGGGAACACAACACATGTGGGAAACGTATTCGAGGGGGTTGGTCACACATAAACATCATCTTTAATATTGCCTTGAAGTACTAGTACCCCCTGAGTAGGCCATTCACCTGAAACATACGAGGAAAGAGTTCTACAAAAGAACTTTATTAGTTTTGTATAACTGATGAACATAAACAAGGTTCTGACACATAGAAAGAATACATTGAACATTATCAAATGTAAGAGATCGAGTGGGTAATAAGAGAAAGAGAGAATCTGTGTGTGTTATTGGTTTTCCGGATCCATCGCCAATAATCATTTCTACTCATCCTCGATACGGGCTGTGAAGCGTAAGATTCTGTAGGTTCGAAATAATTTTATGCAAGGCATCACTATCAAAGAGACAATTGGATGTTTCATCATAGGAGTGCATGGCATGATTGGCACTATGACTCCAAGGCCGAGAAACCTGATTCACCCGAGGCGTGAATTGATAGGGGTAGCCAAGATTCAGGGATGCAGATACAATGCAAAATTGATGGTATTGCTTCGCACTATGTCCAAGGGTTCCACAAGCTTGGCAACGAACTCTATAACCACCCGATTAGTCACGATTGTTTGAGTCCAGTGTGTAGCAGAAGAATGAGGTGTATTATTGCCCAGACTTCTATATTGGTGTCGTGATATATCCGCTTTCTTCGGGTAATGAGAACGCATATCTGGTGGAGCAGATGAAGCATTGAGGTGACGACTTGTTGCGGGTGGTTTTGAGGCTCCAAGGTAGTGGCTGGAACTAGGGGTGGGCATTTCGGGTTACCCAGACCAATCCAGACCGAATAACCCAACCCATGAGATATATGGTTATATGGAAAACCCATAGGGGCTCAATATCAAAAACCCATTTAGGTTCGGGTCGGTTCAGATTTGGGTTCGGGATAACCCGAGGAACCCAAAAAACCTAAAAAAAAAAAGAAAACCCTAACTTGACTTCCGCTTTATCTCTCTCACTCACATCCCTTCCGGTCGGTGCCTCCTAAGTTTCTTCCTCCTCTGTCACCCTAAATCGCCTGCTTGTTACCTCCTCTCGTCCGTCACCTCCTACCGTCTGTCGCCTCACTGGTCTGTGTGTCGCCTCACTGGTCCGTCGGTCACCTCAATGGTCCGTCTAACTTGCCTCACTGGTCCGTCCGTCGCCTCCTCCCATCCATCTTGCCTCATTGGTCCGTCAGTCGCCTCCTCCCGTTCGTCTTGCCTCACTCGTCCGTCTGTCGCCTCCTCCCGTCCGTCTTGCCTCATTAGTCCGTCCGTCGCCTCCTCCCGTTTGTCTTGCCTCACTGGTCTGTCCGTCTTGCCTCACTGGTCCGTCCGTCGCGTCCTCCCGTCCGTCTTGCCTCACTAGATTTGCAAATTTTTGTGATTTACAGTTTACTAATTATTTGGTTTCTTTTTAAAATTTTTACTTGGTATTTTTATGATTTTAATTTGAATTTTTTGTATGTTAAATTTAGAATTACCCCAAAATTCACAAAGAACCCATAAAACTCGTAGAACCCATTATAAAACCTGAGTTACCTGTATCTAGATAACCTAAAAACATGAAGAACCCGAATTGCTCGAAATATCTAAATAACCCAAATACAATTCGGATTTTTTTGTTCAATATTTCAAAATCTGAACAACCTGAACTCGGACTGAAACCCGAGAAACCCAGACTAAAAACCCAATAGGTTCAATTCGAATTCAATTTTTTTATAACCCGAGGAACCCGAACCCAGACCGAAGCTCGAATTGCCCACCCCTAGCTGGAAATGAGGCAATGGCGTGAGGGCAAACGGTAGCCCGGGCTTGGTGCAGATTAGGGGTAGCCAATCTGGGTTACCCGGACCGACCCGAACAACTCGAATCGTTTGGAATATGGGTTATCCTAAGAACCCATGGGTTCAAATTTCAGAACTCGTTTGGGTTCGGGTTGATTCGGTTCGGGTTTAACCCGAGAAACCTAAACAACCCAATTTTAAAATAAAAATAAAAAATTTAATTTAAAACTTTTAAGTTATATAAACACTAAAAAATATTAGTATATTTTCTTATATATATATATATTTTAATGTTATATTTGATTTTTTATTTTTGTTTTATATCAAAAAACAAATTAACTAATGATTTCTAAAACCGAATAACCCCGAATTATGTGTAATACCTGAAAACCCAAACCCGAATAACCCGGATAACCCAAACTACCAGAAAACCCCAAATATCCAAATGTAATTCAGTTTATTTCGGGTCATTTTGGATCCAATACTTTTGAACCCGAACCGAACCCGAACCAAAAACATTCGGGTTCAATTCGGGTTTATTTTTTCAAAACTCGAGGAACCCGAATCCGAACCAAAACCTGAGGAACCCGAACCGGAACCCGAATTGACCACTCCTAGTGTAGATCTCGTTGAGTTGAGATCTGGTCGGTTGTGATGACATGGCTGGAGTAGTGCGGTGGCTGGGACAACATAGTTGGAGCGGTGCGGTCGGGTCTGGTGAGGACGATGATGCAGATCTGTCGGGAGCAGCATATCTGGTGGTGTTATTGAGTCGGTAATGCAGCGGATCTGTTGGGAGCAGCAGACTTGATTGAGTTGACTTGTGGTGATGAAGAAGGTGTCATCGGTAGTGTGTTCTGATGAGGACACACGAGTTTCGTCAGCTTCTCGAGTTCCGTATTTGGGCTTGATGAACTCAAATGAAAGTCCGAGACAATGTCGTCAACTAAAAAATGGGGTCTTAGCCGCAGCTTCGTGGTGCAGCCGAAGCAAGGTGCGTGAAGACTGTTGGAGCGGCTGTCGATCTATTACCAGCGGGCGACTTGTCAGAGCGGCTAAGACGATGTCGAAGAGGTTGGGCCTGGGTTTGATGAAGGAGCTCGGTGTGCTTCTAAAGGTGAAAGAGCTCGGTGTCTTTCAACCAGTGACGGTGGCGGTTAGTGTTTACACCAATGACACTGACGGCTAGTGCTTAGGGTTTACACAAAATGGTAAACCAGTTCTGATAACATGTCAAATATGGGTTTGGGCCTAACTAGTGTTGTAGAAGTCGCTAGGCGTTACTCGAGCGGTCCGCCAGCGCCTGGCGACTAGTCGGTAACTAGGCATTTTTAATTTTTTTTATTTGTTATAAATTAGATTTTTAAAGTTATACAATAACAAAAAAACATATAATATCAGCAAAGTATCATATATGAAATATAAAACCATACAAAATCATAAAATAAATACATTCAAATACATAAATCATAAAATAGAAATAACAAAACATTAAAGATTTAAATATTAAATACTTGCTCAACCATTAACAAATATTTTAATAAAAAATATATATAAATAAATGAAATTACATAGTTAGAAATTAAATTGAAATATAATGGTTGAAGTCAATGTTAAATTAAAATTATGGAAAATATAAAAAAATGTTTATATTAAATGAAAAAATTAATAAAATTCTAAAAAATATGGAATTTTTTAAGTTTTTTATATATAATATCTATTATAAATATTTTAAATTAAAATTTAAATAATAATAATTATAAATTATATAGATATACATGTGAACACTCTAATAGAAGTCTACAAACCTAAAGCTTAACACTTTCCTTATAATATACCATTACAAAATTACATTAATATAATAATCTAAATATCATAATCTAATTAAACCCTTCCTTTCAAGCAATAGAGGTAATAATAACGGAGTTAAAGGCTATCATCATAATTTCCATGAAAGCATATTGTCTCCCCTCATCAAGCCCGGTGGGTCTTCCTCCAAGTCCTACGCCATCTTCTCCGTTCTCTTCCTCTTTCTCCATGTGTCACTTTCTCCCTTCTCTTCCTCTTCCTTCTTGTCACGTTCGAGTAATCGGCCGTCCAGACGCCGACCAACTATCATGAACAATTTTAGGGTTTGCTAGGCGGTCCTTGGCCATCAAGCGCTTAGGCGGCGACTAATCGACCGCCCAGAACGCCTTTTACATCATTAGACCTAACTAATCCCAAAAAATAGTTAAAAAATTTAGAGTTGTCCGATACTCTATATATGAGTTCGAAATTCACGTCCTAATCGATGTGAGATAATTTTTATCGTAACATATTCATCATTATGAGAAATAGAACCCACCATGTGAATTTTAAAAGATCAACACTGATGCAATTTGAAAAAATTGTGGTATTGGCTGAATTTTGGAATGCAATCGCAACAAGAATGGATGCATTCATTTGATTTTTCAAAGGCTCGATTATGGTATCTCTTTGATCTTATGGTTTTTTTTATGTATATTCAATGGATAAAATAACATACGAATATATAATTTTGTCTGAATAAATCAAATATTTTTTATAAAAAAATTGATTTAAACACGGATGACACTTATTGGAGGGAACTTCAAAAATACCCTCGTAGAACTGAAACACTTCAAAAATACCCTTCCCGAAAAAGAAAAAATTTTTAACTTCAAAAATACCCTTATAAATGTTGATATTCCCAAAATACCCCTACGACCTTACGACCCAATTCGACCCAGCGACCCAATTTGACCTAGCGACCCTTGTTCCTCTGCGACCCTTGGACCCCTGCGACCCTTGTCC
>CM071866.1:43719532-43729893 GCA_036759665.1 Gynandropsis gynandra
TATTTGGAATTCCCGGAAGTATAAGTGGGAGAATATAGTCCAAAGGAATTAAGAATACTAAAATACCGAAATGAACGACGGACCTCTCCAGAAGGTAATTTTAATGTGACCGATTTCCCCTCTTTTGCAATCAGTTTCGCTACAGCACCCGCTGCTGGGAAGGGGTTTTGATTGATAAAAAAAGAAGACTCTACTTCAACCGATATGCCTTTAGGCACGCTAGAAACATGTGAAGTGTATGGCTAACCCAGTAACGAAAGTTTCGTAAGGGGACTGGAGCAGGCTACCCTGAGACAAAAGACTTTTTCTTTAGCGGGCTGCTGTTTCATTTCCTTCCATATCTTCCCGAGCTTGACTGGCTCCAGAAGAGAAGTGGATTGAAGGGATGAGCCTCCCAAGTTCAAAAATTTGAACGTAAATTAATTTATGTTAAGAACCCATGGATTTCTCCTTCTCCTAAAGATCTTAGATTTCCTCGAAAGAGGAGGAAATCTAAGATCTTTATTATTTGCAACAAGTTAGTGATGGAGAAAAAAAGAATCCCGCCTTCGGTATCCAGGTGTCGCGGACCGACCATAGAAACCTGTTTAATAAGTGGAATGCATTAGCTGTCCGCACGCAGGTTGGGCAGTAAGGGTCGGAGATTTCAACCGAATTAAAATAAGATCCATTTGCTTGTTTGTGTGTGAGTTCGGATCTGACAATACCATACCATAATCAAAAGGTACAACGGCCCGAGCGACCAGACTTAACATAAATGTAGCCACTGGAGCCATTCTAAAAAGGAAGAAATTAGCACTACTTGGTGAAATAGTAGTATACTAGTAGAAGGCGTAGGTTATGACTGGATCCAATAGAGTCAGAACACCTTTCTATCTAAAAGGCGATGAAAGGATCTAGATTCCACACTATGTTGTAGGCTGGGGAGAGAGCTGCTCTGCGAAGCTGGGCGTTCTTTTTGTCTTCTTATGGAGGAACGACGGTGACCCCATTTCTTCCTGCGCCGGGGGGCATCCACAGCGGAGTTAATCCACCACCAGGCCCTTCCGGGGAGTCCTCTTTCTTTCCTCAAGCGCAAGCCTTCCGTTACTAATGAGCTCTCCTCGCAGGGATGCCCATTGTTCCCTGCGATAACTCCTTCGATTCCCGTTTTTCCCCTTTGCAATGCTTCACGGCACTGGGATTTCTTTTTTTAGGCTATCCTTTATCTATGCCAAATCCAGCATTACTGATCGCCCTTTGTTGTGGGATGAATGAAAAAAAAACTAAAGCGGTCTCATCTAATGATGCTTGGTTTATGGGAGGATACTTAAATATTCTCGCTGAAACTCATGAAAAGCTTGGAAAAAAACCTTTTCGCTCCAAGAAGAAGTTCTTCCGTCAGATCGAAAGATATGGCTTTGTCCCCGGCGTTAGAGCGTTAAGCCACTCTTCACCCGAGCGTCGATCTTCGAATTGCGTACAAAAGGAAGTTGCTGTCGGATTTCCCGATGTTGGTATGACAAGACTCTCTTTCGGAAAGGAGAAGGAACGAAAGTATGCTCGACTGTAAAGGAGAAGGAACGAAGCCGGCCATCCATCTGCTTTCTTCCTTTGAATTACTAGGTCTGTGAACTGAGTCATCGGATGCAAAAGGCGCATAGCCGTTACTTTTTAAGACCAACTGCTCCTAATGGAAGATTTATCTATTCTATCTGATTCGCTGCCAATAAACGCCCAGAAAAGATGGTATTGAGATTCAAATTCAATTACGACAAGAGCACATTCGAGAGCAGTCAACTAGCACTGGTTACGAGAGGGGAGCAGGGGATATTGCAGAAAGACCTTCTACTTCTATTGCATCAACAGCTGATTCAATAAGATCTGATTAACTGACTTCACCACCAGCAGTGCTATGGCAGAGGTGGGTCGGCTTATGTGTTGAAGTCGGTCCCATGGAATGAGAGTGAAAGCTAAAGCAGTCCGGTACCTTGCAAATCAAGGAGAAAGTCGTGTGCAATGAAAAATGCAAGCACGGTTTGGGGAGGGATTTTTGACCTTTTTTCATTTTAAAAAGGAAATTTTCTACTCCATCCGACTAGTTCCGGGTTCGACTCCCGGGCAACCCATTACGCATTATGTATGATATTCATATTATTTCAAAATCATATTAATATCTAAATTGGATTTGTATGTATATAGATTCGTTTCTTATTTATCTCATTGATTCAAAAAAAAATTATGATGAATCCAAATAGATAAGATCTATTTGACATTGGTTGACATGGATATATAAGTATCATAGCTCACCCCACCATGGGCTAGCCCTATTTCTCGAAAAAGTGATTTGATTGATGGGATTTGGTATGATACTTATGAGATCGATGATATCGATGAAATTGATATTCAAATCTTTTTTCTTAGAACGTATTGATTTGACCCCAGGATCACGGGAGCCCCTGCCCAATGCATCTTTTTCCTGCATACGAGTAGGGCATTAACAAAGTTCAATAAGAACTGTCGGGCATGTATACGCCAGCTTCTATGGTACAATCCTCTTCCCGCTGAGCCTCCTTTCTTTTCGGTCCACAGAGACAAAATGTAGGACTGGTGCCAACAGTTAATCACGGAAGAAAAGGACTCACTGCGCCAAAGTCGCCCAAGAAGTCGTTAAAGACTTCCTCCGGGTTGTAAGGGGCCTGGTCGGCCAAGGCCAGATTTTGAGCCAGCACTTGCTGGAAAAGACGGAAACACTCGTGCTTCCGCTCTCGGATTAGCAGGTCTCTGTTTTCAAAGTCTAACAATCACGCTAATCGCTTTTGATCACAAATCATTGGGGTTGCTTTTTCCAATAAACGTTGGTTACATTTCTTTATGTTATTTGTACCAGTAACCGGTTTATGGATGAGTGCTCTTGTAGTAGTCGGTCTGGCTTTGAACCTACATGCCTATGACTTCGTTTCTCAGGAAATCCGTGCAGCGGAAGATCTAGATGTCTCACGAAAGGAAAGAGCGAAATTCGAATTACAACAATTAATAGAAATATTTGGGTTTGTTATATGAACGGCACCATCCTGCGCAGTTGGCCTACGGATCTCCATTGCTTTGAAACTAGGATTAGCAGGTACTTAGCATCAGAACGCAAAAAAAAAGAGGTGAGGGAACTAAAGTTCTCACCGCCCCCCAAGTCAAACTGGTGCTCGTTGTTTCACCAGGGGAAATCGTGTAAAAAAACGAGATGATCAGCAGCCTCATCTAAACCTGTCACAAGTAACACTAGGATTCCCAAAGAATTACGACCTATTCGTTTTTTAACCGAATAATAAGCTCTAATGCTTAGGAAAAATCTAAGCTCAAACATGCAAGATATCACGGAAAAAAACCAGCTTCTTAAGTATTTTAGGTTCAGGGTTCATCTCAAAACGTGGCACCGGAAAAGTGTCTGGGACGACTCTAACTCATGAAAACAAAAACAAACCAAAAAATAAACTAAGAACTAAAAAATCAAAAAGGAAAATTTAAGAAAATGAAAAGAAGTCACCTGAAAAACGTGAGCTGCTCCCCAGACTTGAATTGAATGGCGTCTTCGACGAAACAAACAGCTGGGTTGCCTCCCAGAAAGTGCTTATTTAACGTCTTTAAGCTTTGACGTCTCCATTTCTCATGCGTGCGCGGTGGGTGGATCGAAAAGGGAAAAGGAGTTTCCACTTTCGATCGGTTGAGTGGCTTGGTGGAGCTTTAGTCGCTGCCCATTAGCTTTGAACGTTCCACTCGTCTCACTCCAAAGTTCTACTGCTCCATGCGGGAATACCTCTCGTACCTAAAAATGACCTGACCAACGGGACCTAGTTCGCTCGGGAAAAGCTTAAGAGGAGAGTTAAAAAGTAGAACCAAGTCACCTGGATTAAATTCATGAGGTAGGATCTTCTTTTCGTGCCATCTCTTAGCACGCTCCTTGTAGATCTTAGAGTTCTCATATGCATCAAGGCGAAGCTCGTCTAGCTCATTCACTTGCAAAATTCATTTCTCACCTGCACTCTTGAGATCAAAGTTAAAGAGCTTTGTCACCCAATAGGCGTGGTTCTCTAGCTCGACGGGGAGGCGGCAAGACTTGCCATAAACAGCTGAATAGGAGTCATGCCAATGTGAGTCTTAAATGCAGTCATGTAGGCCCATAACGCGTCATCTAAGTTCATCGACCAATCTCTAGGAGACCTAGACACGGTTTTCTCTAATATACTCTTAATCTGTCTATTCGAATCCGTAATCTGTCTGCTAGTTAGTGGGTGGTATGGTGTAGCTACCTTATGGTTTACTCCATATTTCTTAAGGATGGGCTCGAATTGTCTAGCAATAAAGTGTGAGCCTCCATCACTAATGACTACTCTTGGAACGCCAAAAGGAGGGAATATGATTTTCTTAAAGAATTTCATTACTACCCTAGAGTCACTAGTCGGCGCAGCTATGGCTTCTACCCATTTAGACACATAATGTACACCTATCAAGATATATTGGTTAACACATGACGAGGGAAAAGGTCCATAAAATCTACACCCCAAACATAAACCAATTCTACCTTAAGGATGCAGTTCTGTGGCATCTCGTTCCTCTTACCTATATTTCCAGTTCTTTGACATCTATCACAAGAGGAAACATAACTGTGAGCATCTTTGAAGAGGTTCGGCCAATAAAAACCTACTTGTAGCACATTTGAAGCGGTTTTGGATTTGCTGAAGTGGCCTCCATAATCCGATCCATGACAATGGAAAAGAATGCTCTCTACCTCTTCCTCAGGGATGCATCTCCTAGTGACCCCGTCCACGTATCTCCTGTAGAGAATCGGATCGTCCCATTAGCAATGTTTGATGTCCGCAAAGAATTTCGTGCGCACATGTAAAGAAAGCTCGGGGCATAGTATACCGCTCACAAGAAAATTAATAAAATCAGCATACCAAGGAGCGGGATTACCTGAAGTAAGCGTTCATATGATATCGTCTCCCAAGGAATCGTCGATAGGTCTCTCGTCCTCCACAATGATGCTAGAGAGATGATATGCAACGACGTACTATGATTCGTTCCTATCTCTAATCTCGAGATTAAAATCTTGCAAGAGAAGGATCCAACGGATTAGGCGTGGTTTCACGTCCTTCTTCCCTAGAAGGTACTTGAACGCCGCGTGATCCGTGTAGATGATTACCTTTGAGCCAACTAGATATGATTTAAACTTGTCAAAGGCAAAGACGACGAAAAGGAGCTCCTTCTGGGTTGTGGCATAGTCGATTTGAGCGTCGTCTAGTGTCTTGCTAGCGTAGGAGATTATATGAGAAACCTTCTCTCCGTTGTCCTAAAACAGCCCAGCGTAGTCACTAGCGTCACACATAATATCGAATGGCAAGCTCCAATCCGGTGGTTGAATGATAGGTGCTTAAACCAATGCTCTCTTGATCGTGTTGAAGGCTTTGTGGTATTCTTTGGAGAATTCGAATGTGTCATCCTTGGCCAGTAACTCCATCAATGGTTTTGTTATCTTTAAGAAGTCCTTGATAAACCTCCAATAGAAATCTGCATGCCCTAGAAAACTACGTATTTCTTTAAGTGAAACCGGTGAAAGAAGTTTTTCGATTACCTCAATTTTGGCCTTGTCGACTTCTATGCCTCTCGATGAGATGATATGTCCGAGAACAATCCCTTCCGTCACCATAAAGTGGCACTTCTCCCAATTAAGAACGAGATTTGCTACCTCATGTCGCTGCAATCATCAAATGTAGAGTCGTAAACGGAAAAATCATCCATAAAAACTTCCATAATGTGCTCAATTAAATCAGAAAAGATTGCCATCATGCAATGCTGGAAAGTAGCTGGATGCGTTGCAAAGGCTAAAAGGCATACGACGGTAAGAGAATGTCCCATAAGGACACGTGAAAGTCGTCTTCTCTTGGTTCTGAGGATGGATGGGAATCGGAAAGAAACCCGAGTCGCAACCCATTTTTTCGTAATACTAATCTAATCTTAATTTTACAGATTCAAAACATTTTAAAATAGGTAATATAACGAAAAGTTTACAGAGATCAGCAACGGCACGAACTGAACCAACTTCAATCGACTCTTCCTGGCTTCCTCGCGATTTTGCGCAAGATGTCTTTGTATCTGCGAGGATTCATAAATAAATGTTCAATGATGCAGCCGAAATCACTCGGGGAAAGGGGCGTGAACACGATCTAAAAGAATGGAGTTTACCTTTTGGATGATGATGCTTCTTGAAAGATGTACGAACGGGCACCCACCGAAAGACGAAGACCAAAGGGAGGGCACGAACAGGCATCGGAAACCGAAGGGAGGGTACATAGTAAGAACCGAAGAAGGAAGGAGGAGTTGGGGTATATTTTTAATTGGTTTCGGCCCGCGGCCCAGCCCAAAGCCTGGCGGACCGGGCTGAAAAATATCGGGCTATCATATAGCCCGAGCCCGAAGGCCCGGTTACATTCGGGCCCTATATTTTTAGGCCCGAGCCCGCTGATTTTCGGGCAGGCTTCTAGTGGGCCCACGGGACGGGCTCAATTTTAACAACCCTAGTATCAACACATTGAAATTTGAAGAAATAAACTCCTTTTGTATTTTTTTATCTTGTCAAAACACGGTGACTTCAACTTGTTCCATGAGAAATTGAAGCCATTATCCCACTATATCAACAGACTTTCGCACCTTTTATGGTGTCCATCAATCCACCTTAAACAGTTTGATAACCACCATCAACCTCAATCTTTAACCATCGCCGAAAAATCTTGAGGAGAGTCCCTATGCCAATTAAGAGATCATCCACCATCGTCCACCTCCATCAACGGTCAACTGAAAAATTTCTTAAACAATGCTCTTAAACCAGTCAAGAAATCATCCTTACACAATGAATCCTACTCGAGTGATCGAGGTTAATGGATTCTCCGTTTCAAGGACCAAATGTATGCTCAAAGAATGGAGTCGAGAATCAATCTCCTTGAAGAAGAACGAAGGCAATGAACGACTTCTGAAGAGTGCCCTTAAGTAAGTCAAGAAATCCTCCTTGACATGAAGAATCATATTAGATCGAATTTTAATGGATTCTCTGTATGTATCCCGAGTTTCGATCCCGATGCGTGTATCAGGGGTTAATTTCAATCCACTTCATCAATTTTTTTCGTGTACCATATCCTAGCGTTAGGTCAAACCACTAACATCTAGAAAGCATTATCTTCAATCCAACTAAACCAAGATATTCAGCTTGTAAGATTTTACTGTAAAATTTCATAGAAATTATCATCCTCTCTTTCACTATTATTACAAATGTCATAATTATATGTGCTTCTTTTTTTTTGTTCTCATATGTGTGGAAGGTGTATTCCCGAGTAAATATAATTGGCCAGCACAATACATTTCTTGCATTACCGTTAGCCAAATCTCTTAATAACGTAGAATGTCTCTCATTGCAACCTTGAATGTATGATATAAAAATGATTTATTAATATAAAATATATATTATTTTAGGAAAATTATATACGAATTACATAATAACTACGGGAGAAGTATAATATTAAACTTTGGTTTGGCACTAATAAAAGATCCTTTAACAAAAATAATTAAACAAAAAATGATTATTATAAGCATATTAACATATGTATATATGTATGTAATTAATAAAATTAAAGATTACCATTGTTTTGTACTTGTACTTTCTAATAGCTCTTGACATTTTAATAATATATATGAGTGGAAGTGATTATATTCCTGTGGTGTTAGCCAAAATTCTTTCTATTTCTATTTCATATGTCCCATTAGCGTAAAAATCTCAAAGATTGCACCAAATTGAGGATTATATTGATATAAATAGTTCATGTGATCTTCTTCTGATCTACTTTGTTTCGTCGGAATATACAACTCGAAATAAAATGTATTGAAATACATGATCTCTTCCAACAAGTATTGTTTAACAATATATATTTCAACTATTGTTTTGTTTTTCACCTTTTTCTTTACATGAAACTCTTTCAAATGGATACATCCATCTGAATTGAATCGGTCCATCGAGTATTGTCTCGTCTAATAAATGTATTGGAAAATATTCTATGACATTGTAAACGAAAGCAAAAATATATTTTCCAAAGAGCATAATACTTCTGAGATGTTGTTTTTTGATAACTCCAACTCGTTTTTTTAAATTTTTTGAACATATATCTTTGAAGAATATGCTAATTTCACTTGAAACGTCATGCACATTTCCTGGTAATATGTATTAACTCCGCAAAAGCATATAAGACACTGCATGAGAATGTGACAATCATGACTTTTCAGGCCGATGAGCCTTAAACACACAATATTCACAGATCGGGCAATGTTCAACAATGTTGTTTTTGCATGACCATACAATCTGAAATATCGGGATTGGTGCATTTCCATCGCGTAACTCTAGCTTTGTTCTTCGACATATTGTCTTCAATTTTTTCATTGATTATATGTCATCTTTCATTTTCCACCATCACATTCAAAACAATGTTCATGTTATTGAATTTGTTTTTCAATATGTCTAAAGTATGACCCAATATGAGTGATTTACAATATAGTAGTTCCTCAAAAAATACTGGTTATATCATTCACCTTATCATTGTGGTTTTTAATGCTAACGATCTTTTTTTAGTTTTGTCGATTCTTGTAAATTTGCTATCATGTTTAGGTGTTTATATAGTATTTGAATACCTGTTTGCATGTATGGTGCCTTTTATTTCTTTACCAGATTCTTTCGAAACTGTTTCTCATCTTTTCTGAATGTATGTCCAAGAGGAAGAAATCTTCTTTGACAATCAAACAAACATGGTTTCTTCCTGTGTACAAGACGAAACGAATCTGTAACCTCCATACAATATAGACATGTCATGAGTGCTCTATCCAGATAACATTCCATATGTAGGAAAGTTGTTAATTGTCCACAACAACACTTCTTTTATTGTGAAGTTCTGTTTCGAACTAATGTCATATGAAATAATTCTATTGTTCAACAATCTCTCAAATTAAGAATCAATAGTTGCATGAACATAAAAACAAATTTCTTCGGATGTTCTAGTCAAGGATTAAACAACCTCAGAAACATAACATGTATTTTCTAATACATTTTGGGAGGCAAATTAAATGGAGACAAAACCACTGGCAATAGAGATTATTAACTTTCTGGTTTTCCATATGGACTTAAACCATCTGTGCATAGAAAAAGATAAACATTTTTCTTTTCGTATGTAAACTCTAGAAATATTTCGTTGAAATCCTTCCACGCCTTACCATCTGATGGATGTTGCAAACTCTTTCATCTGTTGAGTGTTTTGCGTGTCATCTCATTGAGGCAAGGTTTTTTTACTCGCATAACTTCTCGACATGTTTGCTACAAGCAGGTAGAATTTCTTTGTGTACGCTACATATGAATATGGTTTTTCGAAAAAGTCTGCTTACATCGCAAAATATACATTCCAAAAGGTCTTTATGTCCTCCCCAAAACACCATGCAACTACTTTTGCAAACATAAGTCTTCTCATGTGGCACGCCCAAATCCTTAAAAATATTTTTTGTTTCATAATATGTCTTTGGAGCTTGATTATTTGCAAGTAAATATACACACATTATTTTGCAAAATGAACCCATGCAATTTTCTGCTATATTGTAGTCTATTTTTATACTCATTAATCTTCATGATAAAGATTAATGGACTGACATTTGCGATACCTTCATATATAGGTTATTCTCATGCATCCAATAGGTTGAAAAATTGGTGTGCCTCATTGTTTGAACTTCATGTGTTTGCTTAACTCTAAGAAAAACGTCTGACACCATTACAACATATGGATTGCTCGTCGTTGTTTCGAAATGACTGATAACACTGAAAGTGTATCAATTTTAGGTTAGGTTTTAGTGTCATTTCCGCATATATTTCATAGATAGATTTACATATCCGATACGATTATGAGTTACATACACCCGTTTTGTTGGTTTTCAGGTTTTAAGGCGACAAGGCCTAAATGAGCTCAAAAAGACGGATTCCTGAACAAAACCACGTACTTTGAAGATAAATCCATTCAGAGCCAAGATCAAGCCTTAGAACCCAAAGGAACACCCGAGCAACGAGCGGAAAAGAGAAAATTCAAGACTTCAAGGGTGCCCGGTCGGGCACCATAGTCCACCCGCTCGGGTAAAACCTACGGGGTTTTCTCCGCACACCTTGCATGACCCGGGCACGAAGGCAACGAGATCGGGTAGCCTTACCAGATCGGGCGCAATACATATGACCGCTCGGGTGTTAATTCATCCTAAATATTCCCGAGAGTTTGCACGACTCGGGCCGCTCAACCACGCGATCGGGTGCTGATGCC
>CM071866.1:43752842-43780510 GCA_036759665.1 Gynandropsis gynandra
ATCTTTGTAAATGTGTATGTGTTAACTCTCACATGCCCAAAAAGAAAATTACATTGGCAAAATAGATTATAACATGAAAACGACAAAAGCAATCGGTGGTCTATTAGACTTATTTATATCCCTGTCTTTCGGTACATCTTTCTTTTCTCTAGTTTTCAACTTTGAACATGTGCATCCAAAAAAAATAAAAGACGAGACACATTTCACATAAACCACACAAAAATGTAATGAGAGTTATAGAAAGAATTTGACATAGAACCGGTGATTTTGAAAAAGTCTAGCAATATCCATTTCGCCTTAAGCATAAATAGAGGTAGATCGGGACATGTTGTAAGAGCGGCAGGAGAAAGGTATCGGAATGGAAGGACCAGGCAGCGAGACACGGTGGTCTGAATGAGGGAACAAAACGACGACACGACGTAAAAAATGCAAGAACATGAGCTAGTCGTTGGGACGATGCGATAGAAAGGAGCTAGACGCAAGGAGTAGGGTCGACATCGGAGTGATGGGTCTGTCCATGCCGGAGGCACGATGACGTTAGACGGTGGTACGACCTTCGATGCTGCTAATGGTATAACGATATCATGAAAGCTAAGGCAAATGATAAAATACGAGGAAGATAAATTGTAGTTAACTGTTGAGTTTTTCTAAAGAAAAAAGAGAAAGCTTTCTCTTTTCGGTGAGCCAATAGCCAGTTTGAAATGTATGTTTATTTGCTGTTGTCAACAAAATTCACTCGAATCTAAGTCAACTTTCATTTTCAAATGGTTTAATTCTTTTATATGAATTTTTATTGTTAAAATTGCAAACTTTAAAACTTTAAAAAATTAATGTTGATGTGTGCGCATTCATTCATCACATAGAACTAATAAGACGAAAAATTATCATATTTTGATAGATTAAATTTGGTATTTGACATCTTTTTGTACCTCTATAGATTGACAAAGTTAGGCTAGAAATATATAGAGTTGATAACGTAGAGATGCAAGAGTCAATGGTGATTGACCAATGGATGCAGCTCAATTTGGACATTTCAGAGTGAATTGGTATAGGAGCTCTGCAACATGATATCTCTTTTGGTATAGGAGCTCTGCAACATGATATCTCTTTGTCAACGTCAAGGCTGGTAGATTAGGACATGCTAAGAAGGGGATGTCCTTGATAGATTTGACTATTGTTAGAAGTTTTGAGTGTGGTAATGGGTGTATGTAGATTGGATAGTTGAGTAAAGGGAATGGTTGTCCCCATCATAGATGTTAAACCTTGTGAAAAATTGAATGAAGCACCAACACTTTATATAACTAACTACCACAGTGTGTAGCTTGCAAGAAGAGGAAGACGGTAAAACTAATAAGGGAATTAACTCAAAAGAGAGGAGATGGGAGAAAGAGAGGTGGTGAGCGTGCATCCGATGGCTGGGCCCAAATTTCACATAAACTTTGTTTCTTTGGCTTACCATTCTACAAGTATGCAATCATTGAACTTGTCTTTCAAATTTAACTTCGGATAGAGAGAGTTCTCGTTCAAGTCGAAAAGCTTCCTGCTTTCCTTTTTTTTCCTTCTGCTAATTCTTCTTCTTCTTCCTTAAAAAAAAAAAGAGTTTATTTTTCTCTTGGGTGGCACCCAACATCTCGAGATCTGCAACCTGATTCAACCTTTTTCCTCCCCACTTTCATGTCTCCATTTTGATTCCATCTCGGTTTTCTGGTTGAGTCCTTTTAAGATCTGGAATCTGCTTCAAGTGTCATCTCCCTACTTTAATCCCTTTTTTCTTCAGCTTCCAGAGTAAGTGCTGCAGTTCTGTTCGTATCGAAGCTGGAGAATTTTTCCTTTAAACTGATATTCTTTTTCTGTTTGAATATGTGCACATACTCGACATTCTGGAAGATGCTTAAATGCTCCTCAAATTCCGAAGCAGGATCCTCTCGTTGACATTTGATTCCTGTTACTTTGGCTGCAGCTGTTCTGCATCTCAAGACAAAGCAATGGTGGTAAGCTGTAAGCATCCATAAACCTTTTGCCGGCGAATATTTACTCTTTCTAGCTATTGGCTGAACTTTCAGCTGATGCCGAGTATTACTTCATGACTTTATTGACACTTGGAAGCGGGATGATCGAGCAGTTCATCAACTTTGTAATTCGCCCTCCTCGGTAACTCTTATAACTCCTTCCTCCGCTCCTCCTACCCACCTTTTCGCAGAATATCAGGCATTCTGTAAAACCCTTTGTTTCTCAACTCATACATGGACCTCTTTACAGGGCGGAGTATGATCCTGATCAGTATTTGTGGGAGAAGGATTTCAGTCTTGGAGGCACACAGTGTAGAAGACAAGATTTGGAGGCAAGTATGAGATGAAGTGATGGGATGAATCATTTCTCCTGTTGTTCGAAATAATGGCATTGGTTCTGCTGATCCTTACAGGTCTTCTTTCTTTATTGGCAGCTTACAAATGCAAGGGGTCATACTTTGCGTTGCAGTCATTATATGCCCTCATCTTCTCCAGAAGATACTCCTCTCCCCTGTGTTATATACTGCCATGGCAATAGGTATGCGAAACACTCTCCTTATTTCATGTGTTATGCTCAGGATAACATCACAATCTCCTTATTTCATGTGTTA
This sequence comes from Gynandropsis gynandra, assembly GCA_036759665.1. NCBI lineage: Eukaryota > Viridiplantae > Streptophyta > Magnoliopsida > Brassicales > Cleomaceae > Gynandropsis > Gynandropsis gynandra. The sequence continues at coordinate 43,755,463 of CM071866.1, forward strand.
TGCTCAGGATAACATCACAATCACACTCCTTGTTTTTGTCCAGCGAGGGATCATTTCTCCCTCAGTTTAGTGATTCATTGAATGAATTAACCGAAACTTGTTCATTTGGTTTGTGTAAATTATTCAGTGGATGTCGGGCAGATGCAAATGAGGCTGTTATGGTTCTTCTTCCATCAAATATAACCGTTTTCGCCCTTGACTTCTCGGGTTCAGGTTTATCTGATGGTGACTATGTAAGCCTTGGTTGGCATGAGGTCAGTTCCTGTCTCTTAATTTTATAAGCTTTTCCTCTTCAGATATATTTTTTTCAAAAGTTCTGTTTAAATCTATGCAGAGAGATGATCTTAGGATCATAGTATCTTATCTGAGAAATAGCAAGCTGATATCAAGAATTGGGCTCTGGGGACGATCAATGGGTGCTGTAACCTGGTGAGTTCTCGATGAGATCCAGGTCATGATAAAAACTTCCTCAAAATTCTCTTTGTAGCTGTGCTTAGGATAAGACTGATTGACTTGAGCTAAGGCATATGTTCCTCCAATCAACTTCCTCAAAATTCTCTCTATTCTATCCTTTACTGAATTAGAAATTAAATGTGCAGCCTTCTCTATGGCGCAGAAGATCCTTCAATTGCTGGAATGGTATTAGACAGTGCATTCTCAAACTTATTTGATCTGATGATGGAACTTGTGGATGTTTACAAAATCCGACTCCCTAAATTTACTGTAAGCTCTTTCTCTCTCTCTCACGACCTCAATGTTATGTACCTTGATAAACTGGCTAAACCTGGACAACTGAGTTTCTTGTCTGTTTACCAAAAAAAGTTACAAAGATACAAAATATGAGCCTGGTTCTGAAGCATGCATTAATGTATTACACAAATCTTCTAATTTTATTTGGTAAATTAGGCTATTGAGTTCTTCAAGGTGTTAACTTTTTGGTCATGGCATATACCCTCTGGACTTAGGTTAAGATGGCTGTGCAGTATATGCGACGAATGATCCAGAAAAAGGCAAAGTTTGATATCATGGATCTCAACTGCCTTAAGGTGTTGTATTTTGTTGCAGTACGCAGTTCGAGTTGTAGAATACTTTCTGTTGACATGATTCTGGTTAGCAGGTTGCACCCAAGACTTTCATTCCGGCATTATTTGGACATGCTACCGGTGACAAATTCATTCAGCCTCATCATTCTGACCTGATTTACAAGTCCTACATGGTACTGCATTTCTGCCAACTGTGTGTTTCTGGACCCGCAAATCTCCATCATAATTTAGCAGTCTTCCGTTTTTTCTGTTCAGGGTGACAAAAATTTCATAAAATTTGACGGCGATCACAACTCTTCACGGCCACAATTTTATTATGATTCGGTATCAATCTTCTTCTACAATGTTCTACGTCCTCCTCACATATCTGCAGCTCATTCGAGTAATCTTGACAAGTATTACAATTTGGGAGATCTCAACGCAGGTGCTGCTTTGGATGAGGTAATTCCCCTTCCTGCTGCAGAATTTGGTCTCTGTCTACCACAAAGGATTAGAACAGATAATATACAGATGATTCGCATGATTCTGACTCAAATTTTGCTTAGATATCGGCACTAAAGCAGTAACTCGAGTTATATGCTGAATGAAATACTTGATGACCATGACATTAGGGATCATCTCACACTACAGAAATTATTATTTCATCGTCATTCTCAGTTAACATGACAAGAATCTAACTGCTTTGGTTAATCTTGCACTTCCAGGGTTTGCTGTACGACGTGATCTCCAGTCTTCGCTCTGAGCATATCGATGTGGCAAGTTCTTCTTGTGCGCCTTCTGGGTCTCTAATCATGAAACCTATGCCCATGGCAGATACTGTATAATTGTTCTCCTTTCTTCCATCAGTTTCTTTGTCACTTGTAGTCTTCCATTTTTTATTTTTTATCCTTTGATGAATTAGGATAATGTGCTTATAGAAGACAACAGACACAATATTGAAGAACCTGATAACATCCAGGTAATTGGTGCACATTGGTTTTCTGAAAATCTAATATGATATAGGAGCACTCATAAGTTTCCAGCCAATATCTGCTGAAGCACCTGATGATAATGGTTATACAGATAGCCATTGAATCCGTTAATTTGATAGGGTATTCCTGGTGATCAGGTTGAGGAAGGCTGCTCGTATACGAGTTCAAATAGGGAAAGCTGGGGCAGATGCTCTTCACTAGGAGGTACTGAAGATGAAAATTTCACTGAGGACAGAGCAGTGGGTGAGGATTATCAGGTTTTTTTCCTTCAACTTGTCCTTTTAGCAAATCATTTTCTGTTTGTCTTGTTGATTACCTTTGAGCCAGGGCTCGACCATTTGACATCATTGGGTCTTTGCTAATTAACAGTATAGATGATGCATCATGTAGCTTTATTTGATCAATGCTCCTCGCCGGTTTGCAGGTAAATCTGAATGTGTTGGCAACGCCTCTTAGAAGCACACGAGAAAAGGCACAAGATTGTTCAAAAGAGGGCAGGAAGGGGAAGAAAATGAAGAGAGCTCAAACAGGTTCAAAGAAGCCTAAACGTGACAAGTTAGAAAGATTAGAAGCCTTCAGCAAACGACTGGGTCTCCGCATTATAAAGCGTGTAAACCATGGAAGACATGGTTCGTCATAACAAGCTTTGTTAGAACATGGGTCCAATGATGTTAGATTGATAGACAAATTCGTCCCTGCTGTATATCTGCTCTCTTTCTAGTTAAAACATTCCCTTTTCTTCTTCAGGCTAGGGCCTTTACCCGATTGCGCCTGCATTCCTTCAACTATCAACCACGGATTCATCAAACAAGTCCATCATTTTCCTTAGCCCTGAAGGTATCCTCCTCCAGACATAACTGCTCAGGCAGAGTCAGAGTTGAATGGTGATATCTGTAGTTGAATTCTCAGAACCCTACGGGTATAAACAAGTATGGACATGATATGTACATTCTTTTTTATATAATGCTTTGAGAAAGAAACAATGGTTGTGGATATAAGGAGGAACAGCCAATTGTCTTGAATTCTTGAGACTTGAAATGCCATAAGCAAGTGTGGATCAATGGTCCTTCCTCCTATATAAGCAAGTGTGGATCAATGGTCCTTCCTCCTATATAAGCAAGTGTGGATCAATTGTCCTATATAAGCAAGTGTGGATGAGGCTGCCAATCGTGTGATCATTTAGAAACAAAGTTGAATTCTTGGAATGCCAAAACACATTGCAGAAGATATCTTGAAAAAATGCAATCGTAGCATTTGTGCTACAACAGGAAAAAATAAGAGATTCAGAAGAGGGAGACTATAGATGGCCATGCAATCGTTTCGCCCACCTTCTAGCCATAATAGGGTTGTGATAGTCCCACGTGTGAGCACTGATGCTTCTCCTACCGCAAATGAAGCTCATGTAATCATCATCCCCCACACCTCCTCCACTCTCTGCACTTTTGCTCTCTTCCTTGGCACCAAAGTTCACCATCGTCTCTCCTCTTCTCCTCATACATTCTTCAGTCTCTCCTTCAACATAGCTGTACCCTACACGTACATCCACATGCTCCCCCAGCTCTAATACTATTCGCCTCTCTTCGCCTCCTCTCACTTCCCCCACCTTCACGATCTTCCCTTCTTCCCCAATTTTCAGTTGGATGTCCTTTGCTACGCCTCCCACCACTTTTCCTAGGAACTCTTCAAACTCCCTCATCACCATATTTGCACTTCCAACGCCAAATCCCACATGGAACTTATGGACTGCCACTCCCATCTGCATCATGTTGCCGGGATAATAGGGCCTTGCTGGTCTATCAGACAGATGTAGTATGGTGCACCGGGGATTCTTGAATGCCCGATCTTCCAGTACTTTGATGCCCTTCCTGAGGCCCTCTGAAGGGTCTGCTTCTCCGATATAGAAGAGGCGATCAATTACTTGCATAGCCATGCGCTTTCCACAGGAAGTCATGCGTCTCAGAGGAAAAACACGTGCAGCAGCAGATGAGCATGTCACTATGGATAACCGATCAACTGAGCGAAGGGAGAAGGCCACCGATGCCATAGACTGCTTGAGAAGCCGCAAATGTGGGCCGTTGGGGCTTGTCACCAGCACCAAGTCAATGGGTTGGGGATTGGTCAGTTTCACTGAAAGAAAGGCAGTTACCTTGCACAAACACCGGCCATCTTCTGGTTGTGATAACACGGACGGTGAAGGACGGATTGGAAACGCAGTTCGCCCCGTCTCTAACCCAGAAAATGCATCTTGGTGAGGCTGCCGGGAGCAACGAGGATATGGCACCAAGGTAGGGGAGATAGGTATTAGTGAGAAATCGAGACAAGGATGATTGGTGGAGTGATAAGGGTCAACAGGATCATCATCATCGTAGCGAGCAGAACGGAGGAAGGAACGCCTATGGACGCGGAAAGTGGCGATGGAGTCATCAAGGATGCGGAAAACAGGGTCCTTTGCGGAAGGCGGCAGCTTAAAGTTGCGAGGGAGCAGTGTCCAGAGGGCACGGCACACGGGGCAAGTGACACTTCCATGACGCACATTGGAAACAATGCACGACAAGTGGAACGAATGAGAGCATTGCCCCGTGAAAACAGCTTCTCCATGGTTGCGGCCTGCGCTGTGACTCAGAGCTTCTAGACAAATTGCGCACAAGTTCTGCTGCATCACCCAAATAAAAAACACAACTTTATACGAAGGAAATAAGCAACCGAAACTAAATCAGTACGAGGGAAGATACATATAAAAAGAGCAGCATGAGTAGAAATCATGGGCCGACAGATCTATGAGCTAAAGTGAAACTAGGAAGGAAGGAAGGAAGGAGGAAAATGTGATACCTTGGAAGTGGAATCGGTGATGTCACTGCAGTCTGCTTTCTCTTCGGTTTCATACTGAGACAGGGGCTTCGAAGTGCCTGTAGATGCTCGCGAGCTCTGTTAGACGCGCAAAGACAGAAACTTTATCATCGAAATTACATCAAAAACAAAATTTACCCCGGGCTTTACCCAATTTGGTAAACGGAATGAAGAGAAAGAGGGAAAACATACAGGGGGATGAAGAGGAGTGGAAGAAGAGAAGGAACCACATGCAGCAATCACCATTTTCTTGGCAGCCTTCCTTAGCCTGGAAGTGGCATCTCCCACACCCATCTCTCCTCGCCGTCTTCGGACAGTGATGGGATATGAGACAGAGAGACAAGACTTGGGGGAAATTTCTTGAACCTGATGAATTCTCTTTCTCTCTCTCCCCTTCTGGGATTACTGGTACTTTGGAAGGGTCTCAACAGTTTGAGATGATAGCCAAATCCGACCTGCCTAAAATACACACATCAAGGCAAAGAATAAAGTAGTAGTAGTTCTAATGCCGACACTTCTTTAGAGGGAGAAAAAAAAAAGAAAGGGCAAAAGCAATTGACCTGCTGACTGCTAATTTTGACAGCCTTTCCTCGATAGAATTGGGTTTTTGGTAATGAAGAGGAGGCAAATGATTTCAAACTGAAAGAAGAAAAAGAAAAGAAAGGGATGGAGGCTTGGAGTGGTCCTCACATCTGTGACAAGACAGGACCCACACCCACTGACTCTCCAAAAACACATTCATCATCCATCTTTCCACTCAATTTTCTCTTTGTAACTCTCTGCTTTTCATTACATGGCCGTTACGTTGAGGTTTGAATTCTCATAGCATTACTTAGCTTTCCCAATGATTGCGATTAAAAGAAGAGGACAGCAAATACAAAACAGGCAACACATGGGTTATTAAGACAGACTAGTATAGATTCTATTTGTCTAAATAAAACACACTCAATTTTTTCTTATTCAATACTTAGTCTTTGCTTAAAATCTGATCATATCTGTGTCCTGTTACTTTCCCATTGCCAAACCCATTTACAAATATCATGTCTCTCCCACCATACAGACACCTTTCTTCAGCTCCCACATCTTGTCAGCTGCAGCACCCTCCTCCTTGCGACAATGATCCATCTCTCCCCCCTGATGGCCCTGGAATTCCTCCATATCCTACTTTTATTCCATATGACTGCACATATTTTCACATTTCACTCTTTTTAATATCTAGCAACATTCGAGCACATGGCAGAGAATTGCAAAATCTAACCTCGTTGGACACATCAAATACACCATCTTGGATCTTCTTGTATATCGTTGCAGCTGTCTTGATGAATGCCTACAGAGAATTTTCACAACACATTGAGATTATCCCCCACACACAATATGATCATAAGAGTATAATGGAGGAACCTCAAGTATCTCCTCCCTTCACACAGAAATTACCCCAAAAATCTACTTGTTCCTCATTCTCCCTATTACTTTCATCTAGTATGTGCCTCTAGACTACTCTAAACACAGCAACCTTCTCACGTTAATAAATCTCTCCAACCACCTAAATCTTGCCATTTCTTACCATATAACAAAACCAAAGAAGACACAAGTTGTGGAACATTACAGAAGGCCATCAAGTTTGTGATGACTAACCACATCCAGACGCGAAACTTTACCTCTTCAACATTCTGAGCAGTTTTGGCGGAGGCCTCCATGAATATTAACCCATGCTCCTTTGCAAACTGCTCCCCTTCCTCTGTGCTCACTGCCCTTCTGTGGGCGAGATCACATTTATTACCAATGAGCATTATTGTCATGTTTGCATTTGCATGCTGCCTTGCATCCTCTAGCCAGCTGGCCAGGTGATTAAACGTTTCCCTCCTGCAAAGCAAATGGATCGCTTATTAATCATCAGTGATTCAACTGATCCCCTCCAATTGCGAAAGCTGATAAAGACTACTTCGGAGTCAATAACAGATAACCATGTCAACTCGTTGATCGTAACACGCGAAAGAGAGTCACTTCGTGATAAGAAGAGACCCAAACAAGCGTTACCGGGTGATATCGTAGACGAGCAATGCGCCGGCAGCGCCTCTATAGTAGGATCTGGTAATAGATCTGAAGGACTCTTGACCAGCCTAGCGAATCACACCAAGATATCGTAGGATCAGTGACATTTACAAAAAAGAAGACGCATTTGCTGCTGACGACAGTGCATGAATTGTGAAAGCAGAAGCACTCGAATCGACGCAAAAGAACAAGTTCGCCCATCAATAAAGTAAAGAAGAAAGGGAAGATACCGTGTCCCAAATCTGGAGTTTGATGGGTTTGTTGTCGATGGTGATCATTCTGGCTCCGAACTCAACACCGATGGTCAGGTCATGCACCGGCTGAAACCTCTTGTCGGTGAACTGAAGCAAAAGACATGATTTTCCGACTCCTTCAATCCCAAACCCAAACCACAACAACAACAACAACAACAGAAACAGGCGCATCAATGTAGACGATTATAAACCATCAAAAATACCGAGGGAGAGATGTTGAGAAGCCATGAAAATTGTAGCGATGGAAAAAACAAAAAGACAAGAGGATCCGATTAGATTGAATGCCAAATCGATGAAAATATGCATCGATCAGATCTGTGAAGAAGGAAGAGACGTTACCAGTGTCGCCGATGATGATATACTTGAAGAGATAAGCGTAAGACATCTCACGCTCGAATCAGATCAAGGCGAGTTCGATGACGACGACCGGAGAAGAGGAAGAGAATTTGTTAATGACTAAAAGACGGACGTTTGGGTGGTTGTCTCCCAGCGAAGCATTGTATAAGTCGTTTCCTTATTCCGTATGTGCACTGCGTGACGTTATTTGGATGGAAGACCACCACGCATTCCGCCTATCCATCGTGAGGTTCTGAGTATAAGAGGGTATCAAAAGAAGCGTGAGGGCTAAGAAACGGAAGATCATTCCATACTGACTCATGTGTTCTTCCTACACTAGAGTGTCGTATCTATAACTAATGAATCAGCTGTTAAATCCGAAGATTTAACAAATATATTTCGAATGCATATGTCAGAGGGTTAGAGTTTATACTTTAAAAGAGTTATAAATAAATGATATATATGTGATCATAAAGAAGAAGGTAAACGGATCTCTAGTATTAGTTGTACCACAATCAAAGATTTTAAAAGAATGGATTGTAAATGAATCTTTGAGACTAAGCGAGACTCTGAGATTAATATCGAGAGAAATAAAACCAAATTTGTCGCCAAATGTTACACTTAAAAGAATGACATTGACTAAAACTTTCTCTCTCACAATTTCATAAGGATTCTAGACGATCAGCGTTTGTCCGTAAACAAGTGTTCGTAAACCAAATCTGTCCAAAATTCATCCACATTTATAGATTAAAAAGTAGTATGTAATTTTCCCTAAGTACGGACAAACAAAATAGTATGTAAAACGTCAAAAAATATCCGGATGAACGAATCTTGCCGAAAAATTTCAGACGAACGAATCCCGTCCGAAAATGTTTTAAAGGATAAAGAAAATAAAAATGTTTTCATTCAATTCTCGGTCGTCCAAAAACTTCATAAGAGGCTCGATCATCCGCATTTGTGTTGTTTTGAATGTTCTCGTGAGGTTTTCCGACCGATTTGATATAAAGGATGAGCATATCAAAATTAATATATTCAACAATTTTAAACACTTGCTCGACAACGACTTTGCATGCCAAGGAGTTGGGCTTGAACGTCGAGCATCTCAGGTCGACGTCTTCCTCAGCACTGGTCGTGAATATAATTGTACTTTGACATCTTGAGATCACCGGCTATGGCTGCAAGGATCATTTCCTCGAGCTCGACACCAGCACACACACGTATCTTCTCAACTTTTCATTTTTTGCTTTTCTTCAAAACCTTTTGTAGTTAAAAAGCTCAGAAATTTTGGATGGCATACGGATGATTGTACACAATTTCAGACGGCGACAGACCATTGTCTGCAATTTCAGATGGTTTGCGGACAATCATTCATAATTCGGAATGGCATATAGACAATTCTCTCATTCATCTAAAAATTTACAGAGAGGACCGTCGGAATTTCGGACGAACCGTGCCGTTCATCCGTAATTGCGTATGGATTTCATATGGACTTCTAGTTTGTCCGCAAATTCTAGACAGACGCCAGACCTGTTCAGATTTTTTGGACGAATGAGATAGATGTCAAAATTTTACGGATGGTTTTTTCGTTCATTCATAATTTCGGATGACTATTTCGTTCGCCCGAAAAATTCCGAATGGATATATCCTCCATCGGAATCGGTCCGCTATTACGAATGTACTACAAAAGATATTTCTGTTCATAAATTTTGGGACGGATTACGAAAGGATTACGCATTTCGTTTGAAATTCTTTCGTAAATTTTGGGATAGATTACACTTTTCGTTCGAAATCCGTTCGAAATCCGTCCGAAAATTTTTGTATGGTCATCATTGTACAAAAAATCCGTTTGAAAATTGAAATTTTCTTGTTGTGATTTAAAAATGAATCATGTTCACTTAGTCCACTTCTCATACAAAAAGGGCAATCTATCCTAGTGTCATAAGAATGATTTACAGCGTAAAAATATATGATATTCCTTATGTTACTTTTAGTCGTAAGTTTGATGTATGCTCACGTTTGCACTAGAGCAAATACCAATTTTGTGGTTGGTATGTTAGGTCATTACTAATCAAATCCTGTACTATTTCAATGGAGAGATGCAAATATAATTTTAAGATATCTACAAGGCATTAAGAATCACATGCTCATATACAGAATAAATATCAATCTTGAGATTGTTGGTTACTCATACTCAGAATATGTTGGATGTTCGGATACCCGAAAATTGATATTTGGTTGTTTGCTCCTTCTAGATAGGGGATCTGTTTCATGGAAGAGTGATAAGTTATTTTTCATTGCTACTTCCACTATGGAGATCAAATTTGTAACATGTTTTGAAGCTATAGTACAATCATTGTGGTTACACATCGTTGGTACCATTTCTAAACTGATGAACATCTATTGTGGCAATGTAGTAATCGTATTCTTCTCGAAGAACGATATATACACCAAGAGTACCAAACAAATGGATTTAAAGTATTTATCGGTCAAAGAAGAAGTGTAAAATCAAAGAGTTCAAATTATGCATATTGACACCAATGATATGGGCGTGGATTCGTTGAGTTAAGGTTTAGCTCTAAATATATTTATTGGTCATGATAATGAAATGAGAGTAGTCGTAGAGTCTATGTATAGCGGATGACTATTCATACATGTATGACTATGTCTTACACATTGAAGTTTATTTGAACTCTCGATATCGATGTAAGTTTTGATTTTGCTTACCTATGAATCATATTTTAGTTATGCATACCTATGAATTATATAATTTTGGATATCTATTTTATCAATTATAGTTATTTGAATTAGACCGACTTGTGATATATGGAAGGAATCGGGATGTTTGTCAAGCTCGTGACTATAATTCAGTCATTTCAATTTTTATAAAGTTGTGGCTCATATATTATCACTTTAAGTGAGCTCAATGGTTTTATATACTTGTCATATATGAATCAAGTGAAAGAATCATAAAAAAAAATTATTATAACGTTAATTCATATAAATATAAATGTATTGAGCAGACAATTAACATGTGAAAATACATCTATTCCAAATCACAATTATTAAAAATATAAAATAAGTTTTTGTTATTAATTACAAATTAAGATTTTTTTAGTAATTAATAACAATAGAAACATTCACAAAAAGAAAAGAAAAAGGGCTTGACTCGTGGAAACGTAGTGTTTGCGTTTGGCGGTGTTTTTGTCAACGATTGGTGGCGTTTTATTTTATTTTATCTGAATGTTGGAATCGCTACATTTGCGGATGACTGCGACTAGAAGCGAATGGTAGAAAACTATTGCGATTGTTTTTTGAACAAAATTACCAAAATAGACAATTGTTAAGAAAAAAAATTATTTTTTTGTTTAGTGTAGATTTTTTAAATATAATTTTCAAATATTTGAAATAAATTTAAAATTTAAAAATTATAAAAATATTTTAATATACAATATATATACATATATATATATATGATTAATATAAATTATAATATAAAAAGAGAAGTGATTTTATTAAAAAAAACAGATTTTGGTAATTTTATTCAAAACGCACAAAAACGCAAATGTTACGCAATATAATTTCAATTTTTTGGTGCGTTTTCAGATGATTGTGACTCCACCAAGCGGTTTTAATGTCGTCTGGAGTCGTCAGAAAATGCAATCGCCGCGTTTGCGTTTGGCTACGACTCAACGACACAAAAAACATTGTATATAATTCAATTTTTTTAAGGAGTTGAATTTGACATTGGAGAAAATTTCAAAACTATTTAAAAAACTATCAAACTTTTAAATAAATAATTTTATGTTGATTTAATAATTACATTATTATACGTTTCAACATCTAATTGTGTTAAAAAATAATTAACATATTTTTGTAACACATTTATCGGATTTATGGATAGTACGTAACATATAAAATAAATTTTATTTGATGATTAAAATAAATTCAACGCGACGTATTGTAACAATTAGGAATGCTGAACGGTGATGGGACTCCTGACGTAATGGTGGCCATCCGTCCAGGTCAGGCTTCCAAAGACGTAGCCAGAAGAAGAATGCGACGTGGACTTGGGGCGCAGGGTCATCTGAAACATCTTCTCCTCCCCATACTTTTGGAACTTGAGTTGCGTGGGTTCCACAGACACCGTGACTCCAGGAGGAGCACGCACTCGGGCCACGTACGTCCCAGCACCTCCCACATTCTTGAGCTTGCGGGTGACAGTGATAGAGCCTGCCAGGTTAGGGACGGTGATGGAGGGGTAGTTGAAGTCGAGCAGATTGGCACCCTCGCGGCACGTGTAGGGTTGCTCCGCAAATATTTGAATCACACTTTCATTGTAGCCAATGGCGCAGAAGAAGTCCAAGTAATCGCCCGTGCTGAGATCGTAGACGAGTCCTGGGTCTCCGGCTCTGTTCGGCCTCACATGTCCTGACCCGTACCCGAACGGCGTCGCCTTCTCGGACGACCCGTCCAACATAGGTTTCTTCCTATTATCTCTGCTTCTTGCCGTGGTCATGATGGCGGACCTAATGGCAGCAGGGCTCCAGTGAGGGTGAAGTGTTTTGAGAAGGCCGACAACGCCTGAGATGTGAGGGCATGACATGGACGTTCCTGACTCGGTGTTGAAAGGAGTAATGCGATGGTCTGAGTCCAACCCCGTAGGACTGGTGGCTTCCGTGTAGGCCGCTATGATATTCACTCCAGGTGCTGTGATGTCAGGCTTGAGGATGTCTGGTGTTACGGTGTTGGGCCCTCTCGAAGAGAATGACGCCATGAACGGAGCTGGCTTTGTGTAGAGCTTACTGGAGGGTGGGGTGATGTATCCCATGGGGTTCCTGCTTATTTTTCACAGAATCAGACCAACATATATGGAGAGTAGTAACAGAATAAAGGCAAGACAGTTGCATGCATGCATGCGGTAGGTACCTGGTGGAATTAAGGTAAGAGAAGAGTGCGAGACCATCGTCATAGTTGATGTGTGAAGTAGGGAGAAGATGAGCATCCGAGATGATCTCGTTCCCGCTAGCCTTATCATTGCAGAGTATCATTCCGACAGCGCCTGCAGCAGCCGCTTGTTGGCCCTTGTCCACACGAGCATTGTCTCCTCTCACACACACTAAGATCTTCCCCTTCACGGCCTTTGGGTCAAGGCTTCCTTTCTTGCACAGCAATCTGATCAATGAGACAAATGAGGGCTGGTCAACATTCTTGCACAGCAAGCTTTAACTCGGTTTACTTGCGCATTTACTTACGCGTCCGACGCTGATGCATTCGGAGCTTTGGCCACCGCAGCACTGATCAACTTATACTTCTTATCTTCTGGCAGAGCTTTTGAGAGACTTGTCCCCTGCGTTTCGTAGAAATTATTATTTTTACAGATATTTCACTGATTTAGGTGACTTGTAAAACACGGAACAAACCTTGAAGCGTTGACCATTCTCGAGTTCAACAAAAGTTTGAAACTCTCTGTCCATGGAGCTAGCTCCAACAGTGAGAATCCATGGTGCGACATTTGAGACAGTTCCGGCTGCTGGGCCTGAGTTCCCAGCAGAACACACCACGGTAATGCCAGCTTTGACCGCGTGGAACGCTCCAATGGCGATGCCGTCGTTCATGTAATCGCCGGGGTCTCCCCCGACAGAGACAGAAAGAACATCAACGCCATCATGAATGGCAGCATCAAAGGCTGCCAAACTATCAGCGTCAAAGCATTCTCCTCCGTCGACAGGCGGCCAGCAGATCCTGTAAGCGGCGACTCTAGCTTTAGGAGAACCCCCGCTGGCCGTGCCATTTCCGAGGCCGAATACATTAGCTCCTGGAACAAAGTTCCCACCAGCAGTGGAGAGAGTGTGGGTGCCGTGACCATTACTGTCACGAGCCGTTTGGAAAGAGGCATTTAAAGGTTGACCGGTATAGGCCAAGTACCCTTTGTTGAAGTATTTAGCCCCAATGAGCTTCCTGGTTATACACGTCCACAGGATGGGTTTTAAATGGAGTACAATAAGAGGGATACAGCCACAGAAGGATATATACCATTTATACACATGACACATATATGCATTAAGAAACTTAATAAATGCATTTAGAGGAGGACGCATATAGCATATGGACAAAAGGGTCACCTGTTGCAAGGAACACCGTCTGCAGTATCCTTCTGGCATTTGCCTTTCCACTTGGCCGGAACCGGTCCATACCCTTCATCGCTGAAGCTTTTTGACTCTGGCCAAACACCTAAAATAAAGAAAAATGACCATTCAGATCATGGCAGGGATTATTAAATCTGAGCACTTTACGGCACAAAAGCACATCGACGTGGGGCAATTCATAGTATACAAGAAACCCCGAGAAAAGGTGGGGGTTATGAATGATTTCTCACACATCATTATCTTCTTCTTTATTCCTTACGCTTTCTGCTTATGTGAATATCGTATTCAAGACCCTTTTACTAGAATTACCTGTGTCAAGGTTCCCGATTATTGTGTCCTGTCCATATCGACCTTTCTTCCACAGAGAAGATGGGTGAACGACGCCGTCCTTCTGGAGAAGCATGAAATCCCATGAACGAGTGGTGTGTAGCTTTCTTCCTTTGTTTAAGAACACTGAGAGCACATCAGGATGTTCTGCAGAGCACAGAGAGAGAGAGAGAGAGAGAGAGAGAGAGAGAGAGATCAAGAATCGTTAGGAGAAGAAGAAAGAGAAGGAAAGGAGGTTTTATAATGATCTTACTGGCGATCTGGGCAGCTTCTTCTTCATCGAGAACGGCGGCGAAGCCATTGATATGCCTCTGGTACGAGTAAAAGATGGCGTCTTTTGCCCTCTCATGACTGTATGAGAAACAAAATACAAGAGAAATCAGAATCCTCTGTTTTGGTGAATTAAAAAAAACGTAGAGAGAGTAGAAAGGCAGACCTTCCCAAGAAAGAGGAGAGAAGGGAATGATGGGAATGGGTCACACGAAGGAGATCAGCGTCAGACACTTGAGGGCCATGGGAGTGAGATCCCAAGTACACTATGTAGGACTGTTCAAAAAGCAACAAGTCAGTGCCATGCGTGCGTATACATACATAAAACCAATAAGTCAGAGTATACATATATAAAACCAATAAGAGAGAGAGACCTTTTTGAGAGCGAAAGCAGGAGAGGTGAGGAGAAGAGTGAGAAGGAAAAGGGAGTGCCCGTGGAGCCACATTGGCAAGAGGAGTGAGCAGAGAGAGAATGGCAGAAGAGGGATGGGTCCTCTGATATATTCAAAGTCCTCTCTCGATATGTGTCCCTCTATATAGGCCTTCACGCTACACAATCATGGAGCGTCCTCTTTGGGAGAGATACAATCTCCTCCTTTTTGGTAATCAAAATCCCACATAATCTCAACAATTTATTTCACATGGTTTGTTAAGAGATTTCAGGGGAAATCTTATATTGCTCCCTCCTCCTCGCTATTCTATTTATGGAAACTTTTGATTTTTGATTTATTCCTAAACAAAGGAGATCGTATTTGGGCTTTTCCATTTATATTCATGGGCCTTTTAATTTTAGCTCATAGTCCAATCTGTCGTGCATGCAACGTGTCGAGTGAAGTTCCACGTGCCCTTCTCTCTTCCCATTCTATGTCAATGGAGGTGCACTGTGCTGTGTTTCCTCCGCCATGGCGACCCACGACAACATCTCTCTGGCGGAGGAGGAGTCCCTTTCCTTCCCCTCCATCACCGTCAAGAGCCTTCCCCATCTCTCCGACATCCATACGCGTCTCCGCCGCAACCCACTCGACCTAAATCCCTTCTTCAGACCCTCCGATGGCTTCTACATCACCAACTCCGACGTTATCCTCCCTCACATTCTCTCTGGAGACTTCTCCACCCCACTCTTCGCCTATCACAGAGCTGGTCCCCGCCGTGAGATTGTGTTCGATCCTTCTCATGTGAAGGCCGCCATTGTTACGTGCGGGGGGTTGTGCCCAGGCATGAACACTGTCATTCGGGAAGTGGTGGTTGGTCTTTGGGAGCTTTACGGTGTGAGGGATATCTATGGAATCCGGGCAGGCTACAGAGGGTTTTACTCCATGGAACCCATGAAGCTTAATCCCAAGATGGTCCACGACTGGCACAAGAGAGGCGGCACTGTCCTTGAGACCTCCCGTGGTGGCTTCCATTTGCTCAAAATCGTCGATTCCATCAAAACCTACGGATTCAACCAGGTCTACTTCTCTCTTTTTCTGTCCTACCGATCGAACAAATTTGGTGCTTTCATTTAGGAATCTCTTTCAAGTATGCATCTTTTGGTACTGAGAAAGATGGAGGCTCTTAATAATAGAATTACAATAGAATTACAATTGTATTACTTAAGATTGCAGTTTGGTTCGGAATGGAATACATAATGTAAATATTACATAATCATATATCATATCTATGTTCTTGAAACAAAATCTGTCTTGCTGTTATTGCTCTGAAATCTCAAGTGCAGTTGAATTATATATCTCGAATGCCTGATCAGGTCTACATTATTGGTGGAGATGGGACAATGCGTGGGGCTGTTGAGATTTTCAATGAGATCTGTCGCCGAAAACTGGATGTCAGCCTTACAGGCATCCCGAAGACCGTGGACAACGATGTTGGCATCATTGACAGATCATTCGGTTTTCAAACTGCAGTGGAGATGGCTCAGGAGGCTATATCCGCTGCTCATGTGGAGGCGGAGAGCGCTGTTAATGGCATCGGCCTAGTAAAGCTGATGGGCAGGAGCACCGGCCACATTGCCCTGTACGCAACGCTCAGCAGTCGTGATGTGGATTGCTGCCTGATCCCAGAGATGAAATTCTACCTTGAAGGCAAAGGAGGGCTTTTCGAGTTTCTGGAGGGTAGACTGAAGGAGAATGGGCATGCAGTGGTCGTTGTGGCTGAAGGGGCAGGACAAGAGATGATCCCGAGGAGCGAAACACAGAAACAAGAGAGGGATGAGTCTGGTAACATGGTTTTCTTGGACGTGGGTAGTTGGTTGAAGTCAGAGCTGAAGGAATGGTGGGCTAAAGAGCATCCGGGTGAGTTGTTCACAGTGAAGTACATAGATCCAACATACATGATAAGAGCCGTCCCTGCGAATGCCACGGATAACTTGTACTGTACGCTGTTGGCTCACTCAGCGATCCATGGAGTGATGACGGGGTACACAGGGTTTGTGTCCGGCCCTATCAACGGGAACTATGCATATATCCCGTTAGAGGAAGTGGCGAGAGCAAAGAATGAAGTGAACGCGAGTGACCACAAATGGGCGTGGGTGAGGTCTGTCACAAATCAGCCTGATTTTCAACAGGACTAAAGAAAAGGAGGACTCCTTATGAAAGATTAAGATTACAGAGTCTTGCTACTTTAGAAGGAAAAGAGAGAGTGATGCTTACCTGTAATACTGTTGTGTATGTATCCGCCTTTTGCCTTTTGTAAATACGTCTTGAGTTATGAACGAGAGTTGCAGGATCAATCAGAGGCCTTCACACGCGCGCACACACACACCGGGACCAGTCAGAGGCCTTCACACACACGTACAGTGGCACTGTGTGGAGTCTGTCGCTATGCAGAGGAAGGATGGAAAGGAAGATATCGTTGTTGTCTCTTTGGAAGAGGAAGAGCCGATGAAAGAAGAACGCTCTTTGCAATAAAGAATAAAAGGTGCTGCCTTTAAATGCCTTTCCCACTTGTAAAGAGAAATCTTCGCGACCCTTTTCGTGAAATCGAGGGCTTTTATAAGTGTTGATATATATATATATATATATATGGTTAAAGTAAAAAACTATGTTTCATGACGTCTCTTGGATGTTCTGATCCATGATCTCAACAATAACGAGAAATAGCATACGAATTTGAACGAGAAATAACGAACGAATAAGAACGAAAAATAACGAACGAATAAAATTTTGGAGATGCATAAAATATATAGTGGTTCATCTTTAGTACAAAATTTATAGTGGTTTATCTTTAGTTTTAGAGTTACATCAACTTTAAACTAATACAGCAAATATTTATTACGACATAAAAGATAAAAGAAAGAATACTAGAGGAGAAGAATAACTTTCATCGGGATACGATAATATGTATTAATCCACAAAAAGAAATTTATTTCTTTCTTATTCTCTTTCGCTTATTCTTGGTAGTATATAGACACGAAAAAGGAAAAAATGCCAACAATGAAGGTATCTAATTTATATCATTTATTAATAATAGATGTGCATAACTTGCACCATTTGTAACAATGGTGGTGTTTATCTTGCATCATTTTTCTTCCTCTTATTTTTTATAATTTCTTTTTACATCAACAATCTCTTATTTGAAAAGAAACAAAATCATCGTAAAAATTCTTGCAGTCTTGATAACTTCTTACTTTGAAGACAACTTCGGTTTTTCGATTGTCACCGTTTTTTGTTAGCATGTCTGTAGGATTATATTTTTTTTAATCTTTTTCCAAACATGATAATCCATCCTCCACGAAAATGCTCCTCCACTAAGAGTGAACACATATCAACTACTGGAACTAGGAGTATCAAACGAGCCGACCCGGCTCGAATCCGGTAGTGCCCAATGAAAATGTGTTCGGACCGGCCCGATCCGAAATCAAACGGGCCTAGAATTTTAGGCCTGCGGTCCGGTCCGACGGGCTTCGAGCAGCCCACAGACCAATGCTATTATCGCTTCTCATGCCAATTGTCTGAGAACCCTACTCCTACCACAAACAGATAACAACAAAGGCTCCAACCACAATGTTGAGAACATTAACTATCACGACGGAGAGATAATGGAGGAGGAGGGCCTTAGGACAATATCCAAGACTCACCCATGAATTCAAGTTGAGACGAATAAGAGGAGACGATCGAGGAGATGAACAAGGAGAAGAACATTCGTGAAGAGAACCATAAGTAAAACCGTGCGCCGTGGGAGAATATAAGAAAAAAGACGCGACGATGGAAGAAGAGAAGAAGATAAATGAGGAGAGAAGAAGAACGGCTAGAGTTGAAGCAGTTGAATGATGTCCCTCATCTGCTAAGTTTTTTTCAATGCCCGGTGGACCGAGACATAATTTTGCAGACTATTATAAAGTTCGGCCGAAGACTAAGGCTTGAACCCACTGATTTTCAAACTATTATAAACTTAAACCCTAAACTCATACGGTTTGTTGGTTATAATTCATGAACCCGATTATTATAAAAAAAACATATAATAAACATCTATGAATAGTTTTATCTTTGTTCACCCTAAGGAGAAACTCGTAGGAAAAGGGTTTGTGTGTCTGTGTAGTCTCGGTCCCCCTAAGTCCCCAAATACTGTTAGGAAAATGTCAAAAACATTTTTCAACAAGTGGTGTATGCATGTAATGAAGGGACCAATTTTTCAGATACTACCGTCTTTGGTAAATCTGTGTTGATCAACATCAAGCGATGCCAACAGCATGCAGATATGGTTCTCCAAGAGAAGAGGCAGTATGATGTTGATGCTTCCATTCTTTTAATGCCCTTTTTTACTTGCCTTCTGATGTCACGAGTTCCGACAGGACAATGGTTAAAAGTTAAGGGATGTTCATTCGGTCTGTAATTTCCATAGGAAAAGAATTCCACTCTGAAACTCGAAACTTGAAATCCCTCGACCAACCTTCAAAATTATCACGAGCTAAGCTGTCTTCCCCTCTGTTGGGAGTTGAATCAAATGAAAAAATGATGGCCGGGGGAAGATCACTCAGAGCATTTCTCTTTACCCTCGCCGCAGTAGGCGTCACGCATCAGGTCAAGGTGGCGCAGTCGGCGATCGGAGTGAACTGGGGAACGGTGTCGTTTCACAAGCTGAAGCCGTCGACCGTGGTGGATCTCCTAAAGGACAACAAGATAACGAAGGTGAAGCTGTTCGAAGTGGACCCAGATGTGCTTGGAGCTCTCATGGGAAGTGGGATCCAAGTGATGGTTGGCATTCCCAACGAGATGCTCTCCACTGTCAGCTTCTCTCATCGGTAAAGCCGGTGCCGACATCAGGTGACTCTCTCTCTCTCTCTCTCTCTCTCTCATCTCTGCATTCTCAGTGCTTTCTGGATTGATACGTCCTTGTCTGTCTTAACCTGTGTCATGGTATATCAACTCTAGGGAGAAAGAAAGTGAAAACCCATCTGTTGGCAATATACATATGGGTAGCAGGTCTTGCTATATTTATGAAAGAACTTTGATGCCTCAACTCAAACCCTTTAAGCAGATCTCATATACCATGATGTGCAAGCAAGTGCATGACTGTTTCTGATCTAGAGGAAATGACTAATCTCTTTGTGAGCTCTAGTATACAATATTTGTAGCCATTGGAGCTTCATAGCTTTTGCTATAGGACTGAGTAAGGCCATTTCAATCCTCTTATAATGTCAGGTATGTTGCAGTAGGAAATGAGCCATTTCTTTCAAGTTACAGCGGCCAGTTTCAGAACTATGTTGTCCCTGCTCTGCTTAATCTGCAGCAGTCCTTGGTTAGAGCAAATCTAGCTGGTTATGTGAAGTTGGTCGTTCCTTGCAATGCAGACGCGTATGAGTCTAATGTTCCTTCTCAGGGGGTTTTCCGGCCTGAGCTCACCCAGATCATGACACAACTGGTTTCATTTCTTAACTCCAATGGCTCACCATTTGTTGTCAATATCTATCCTTTCCTCAGTCTGTATGGAAACTCCGATTTCCCGCAAGACTACGCATTCTTTGAGGGAAGTACTCATCCAGTTGTGGATGGGCCTAATGTCTACTATAATGCATTTGATGGAAACTTTGACACTCTTGTTGCTGCTCTTGACAAGCTTGGATATGGTCAAATGCCTGTAGTTATTGGTGAGATCGGTTGGCCTACAGATGGAGCAATCGGTGCTAACCTCAGTGCAGCGCGAGTTTTCAACCAAGGGCTCATAAAACATATACTGAGCAACAAAGGAACGCCTCTGAGGCCAGGCACGCCTCCGATGGATGTCTATTTATTCAGTTTGCTTGATGAAGGAGCGAAAAGCACATTGCCAGGGAACTTTGAGAGGCATTGGGGTATCTTCTCTTTTGATGGGCAGGCTAAGTATCGTCTCAACTTAGGATTAGGCAACAAAGAACTGAAGAATGCAGAGAATGTGCAGTACCTTCCTTCTAGATGGTGTGTGGCAAACCCGACAAGGGACCTGAACGAAGTTGCAAGCCACTTCAGACTTGCCTGCAGTGTTGCAGATTGCACCACACTGAACTATGGAGGTTCATGCAACCAAATTGGTGAAAACGGCAATATCTCATACGCGTTCAACAGCTACTACCAGCTGCAGATGCAAAATGAAAAAAGTTGCGACTTTGATGGGCTTGGCATGGTCACATTCCTAGATCCTTCGGTTGGTGAGTGTAGATTTCTGGTGGGTGTTACTGACAAAGGCTTATCTTCAGGTGCTCAGAGGTTACCTGTTTACCAGATTTTCATTATACTGCTGATTTTTACATTCATATTGTAAAGGGTTTCATAGATGGGCTTTTTAAGTGTCCCCTCTTTTGTGAAGCTACTCGTTAGTTATATAGGATGGAGAAACTACACGGGACTGATAATATGATGTAGGAGCAAGAACACTGTATTCTGTACTATGATTCATATTAGTACTCCTTGTTTTCACTTCTCTTTTACCCAGGATTGTGTTCAAAGCTTTTACACGAAAAGAAGCATAAGCTGGCCTCGTCGTATACTATCACAAATTATGCCATTGGGTTTACAGTGGTTGACCATCTATAATCATAAAAAATGTTTTGAGAAAGAAGGAAGAATAACGGCAGTCTAGCAAACTGAATCTTAGGAGGCCTAACCACTTCAATTTACTATCTGTCTTTAGGATTTTGATGCACATTCTCTGATCCTGTTCCTTTCTGCAACATCTTCGTGGGTTCCAAATTGGAGGCGGTTCTCTCTCCTCTTGTGCCTCCTCTCTCCATTGCTTTTTCAGTTTTTGCCAACTTTTGATGATCTTTGGAACTTGTTTCAGCTGAACCAGGTTGAAGCTTACTGACCAAGCTGTGTTCGCTTATTGGCGTCTCTGATTGACTTCCTACTCCCTTGGAACTGCTCTCTTGGTCAAAGAAGAGCGCTTGGACAACTGTTCTCAATGGCAGCCTCTCGTTTTTTACTGCATGTGCACGTACATCTGCAGACAGTTTCTGACAGTCCAGAGCTCTGCACAGCCTCTTCTTCTCTTCTTTGTTTATCTCAGGATGATCCTGCAAGTAAATTTCAGTGCTGTCTATGCATTTTCTCAAAAGAAGAAGCTACGATCAGTTACCTTGAGATATATGTTGATTGCTTTGTAAAGTCTGTCATGGTTCTCCCGTGCAACACTGGGCACTGCTTCTGCCAGAGACACAAACTTGGAAACAGGCATATGGATGTCCTGAGCGACAGCCTGAAGATAGGAATCAATTTGCTTTCCCACCTTTCTAATTGACCGCAGCAACTGATCATCATTAGACAGTTCTGCAGTCTGTCTTCTCCATAACAGCAAGTAACTCTCAAGAACAGCAGCAATCAAGTCAGAATCGTAACGCTGCTGCTGCTGTTGCTGCTGCTGCTGCTGCTGCTGCTGATGATGAGAGGAAGAGTGCAAAGGTAACAAGAGGTCCTCTATTTTTGCCTCCTCAAGTTGCAGTCCGGCTTTCCTTATCAATTCAGTCTTTGCTGTGAGAGAAGCTCCTGCGTGATTTGCAATGCTAATGAGTCTTAGCAAGAAACCAACCGAAACCGACCCTTTGTCTGCAGGAATCATATTCACGATCGTGTTGACAATGCGCCTGTGCCTTTCTACTGTTGCTTCATTTTCTGTGGTGGACAAGTCCAGAGGCCTTTTGGTTTTGAAGTCTGGTAACCAGCGGCAGGCATAGACGTGCAATGCTTCACCGATTAGCTGAGGAGGCAGCGTGAAAGTTGATTTTACGGTGGTGATTATGCAACGGAATAAGTCCAAATCAAGGTCAGATATGTCCTCAGTCCACCAGTCTCTTGGAACAGACGGATGCTCTCTTTTGTCATAGCCGGGTCTCGTGTATGTATAAGACCATGAGACCTGCAAGATACAAGACATGTCAAACCAGTCTCATAAAGTTTCCTCTATTGTCTATTGCGCAAGGAAGAGACCTCTGCAGCAGGTGTGAGGATCTTCTCCACAATTGAATCTACGCACTTTCGGATGATTCCAAGATTCTCAGACCATTCTGACAACTTGACAGTGGACTGCAATGTGACGATGGAGTCCTTCCAGCCGTCAAGAATGCAGGAATGGAAAAAAGCTTCAAGCTTAGGTACCAAATTTCCCTTTTCCACAGATTCAGTCATTCGAAGAAACTTGGAGGCGCAGAGGGCGTTGACCAAATTATGTGCACCCAGGTTGATTGTAATGCCGTAGCAGAACTTAGCGCAGAGTTCGAAAGCATCGGCTCCGCCTGGGATGTCATCCAGCTCTAGGGTGACACTATCAGACTGGTCAGAGTCCGAGCAAAGCCTTTGTAACAGACCACATTTTGGAAGGACTGAGAACTGCAAGAAATGCGCAGAAGCCATTGAAAGAAGCAGTGCTGTGATGGGAGTATGTTATGTGAGAAGAGGGGGCAGGAACGTACCCTGTGGAGTTGGTAGGAGATGTTGTTGATTCTGATAACAAGATCACTCGGCGTGTTGGTTATCACAGTCCTGTAATATGCTTAGTGGATCAGAAAGAGGCAATTTCAAAGCGAGATTCAGTGACAGGCAGTTTATGCAGACAGATGGATTCATGACCTTGTAGCTTCCTCTGTGTAAAAAGTGTCAGGCTTTGTCCCGATTTTCATGAACTTCATCTTCACTTGGCTGCTTTCAGAAGAACAAATGACCAAAAAGATGAAAACTTTAGTAAAAGGTGAAAGGAAGAGAGTAAAATATTCAGGAGAAGAAACAGTACGTATAATAAAACTCTAAGAACCCAAAAACTTAGAGATAGCAGATTGGTAAAAGCAAAAAGGGTGATCTACCATCAACTTGTGTGCTCAAAAGTTGTCTGCTTTGTTCATTCTTTATACTGTGTGTTGAAGGAGGAGAGAGAGAGGAGGAGAGAAGAAGAGAAAGGGTTAATGATCAAATTGCCAAAAAGTGTAACTGAAATAGAACAAGTATGCGTTACCAAAAGAGAGAGAGAGAGAGAGAGGTTTTAGTCCGCCAACAAGGGTCCCATCATCTTCACTTGTTGCCCCCCACACCCTCCCTCAAGTGGGTGTCTGAATCTGCAAGCCTTTGATATTTATTTCTCAAAAACTTAGTTGGAAACCAACGAGGAGGAGAACTCGAAGGCAAGGCTTGGAATCTGTCATAATTCTGAGTGGTTGAAACCTCCTTTACATAATAAGTTGGTATTTAATGTGTTGGGGGCTTTTCCTTGGAGTCTGTGATTCACTTTTCTTGTTCCTTAATGAGTTCAACAAAAGTTAATAACACCCACCGGTTTGCCATGAGACATTTAGAGGACACTGAATGGGAGTATATTTGCATCTACTGAATCAATCAGGAAGAACAATGGAGAGTATATTTCCTCTTGGGTTCTGACATGATAGAAGAAAGACATGTGGTTTTACAAAGAGCAGAGGCAATGCAAAAGCATGGAGCAGTGAAGATTCTTCTCGAATGACAAAAGGCATCGGGGAGAACCTTCCCTTTCAAGAAGCATCTGAAACGCGTGATTGGGTCATTTTGGCATTTTGCCGTTGGAGGTTATGAGGCCTCATTGATAGCTTAGTTATGATGAAGGAATCTATTTGTAAGAGAGCAGCCTCATATTATTCAACAAAGTCCACAAGGATCATGTCATATCAATGAAGAAGTCGAGAACAAAAGGAGTCAAATAGGAATGATGAGGGAAGGGAGTAAATGGAAAGGGAAAGTGGGAAGTGATGAGGAGATTCCGAGTGTGATGGGATGGCTCTGCCTTTCCTTTGTTGGTGGGTTTGGAAGCCACTCTATGACCCCTTTTGTCCTTTTTCTCTATTCAATTTAACATTACATGTTGAAGAATAAGGCCGTCATTCATTCCTTCCTTGTATCACCCAAAGGGCCTCTCTCTACTTTACTCTACGGCCTGGGCTGCCTCTATCATATCATATCTTATCGTATGGCCTTATGGATTTCCATTTCGCTTCCTTCACGTATGACTTTGACCTCAAAAAAAGCCCAAGGCCCCTAATACTTTCTGCTTGCCCAGTTCAAAACCCTCGTGATGCAGCCAGCCACACTATCGTTGAGAAGAAAAGGCGGCCGTGACTCTCGGAGGGATCTGTTTCAGGGCCTATAGAAGATGGCATCTTTAACACTGCTCTCAGGATGTACATGCTTATCTCAATGTGTGTGGGGTCAGTATTAAGAAGGTAATGAATGAAAGAATGTATCAATCAAATGTTGTAGAGTTAAGGAGTTGGAAGAAGGAGTGGAAGGCCGGAAGGCCAGCACGCTCGAGGAGAGAGAGGGCGAGGTGGGAGTCATTCCAGGAGCTGAGAGCCCTGGCCAACTTCTGCAGCGTCT
>CM071866.1:43780599-43796975 GCA_036759665.1 Gynandropsis gynandra
TGAACCCACGCAGGGGCTCGGGTCACGATCAAGCCCACAAGGCATGCCACGTATGCCTTCCACATTGCATCATCGCACCCCACCGATACCTTTCCTTCCACCACTCTCCCCAAGAACTCCATGTGTGATCCTATCATCCTGGATTTCCTCGTCCTTGACACTGAGTAAGAAGGCGGCTTTGGCCCCACCCCCCACACCATTGACCCTGCAACCACCACCATGTATGCCACTGCGTATCCTTGCATTATCCTCACCACCCTCCCTTCTTTCCTTACCTTCTTCTCTTCCCCCCTACTCCATGTCAGCATCCACGTTGCCACTGTCTCCTGATACAGTTCCTGCACCAGCTGCAGCCCTCCAGTCATCGCCAAGAGGCTTGCCCCAAGCATCCCAACCTCTCTTGCCTTCTCCGCTGCAGCCCACAACGAATTCCCTCCTTCCCTTGTCCTCCATTTCACGGCTTCCCCCGCATTCTCCACCACAAGCCCTATTATCATGTTGTTCACGCATTCCACATTTTGAATCGTCCGACAACTTCTTAGGTAGAGGAACCCTGGTGCTAAGGTTGGGAATTTCCCTTGAGCACCTAGAATGCTTCCTAGTAAGCCGTGTATGCTCTTTTCCTTGTTCAGCGGTGAAGTGGAGTTGCTGGAATATCCCAGAAATGATGTGAAGCAGCTCCGTAGGATCTCTGACAAAGCTTCTTTGTTTTGCCTGAACACAGAACGAGAGCAAGCAACCACTATGAAATCGTGCCAACGGCGAACCTTCTGTGCCCACAGAGAGCTAATAATGGGAATGCTAGGCCAAGCACACCCTGATGCACAGTTCTCCAAGGCAGGCCCTGCAACTGCATGGATGTATTCAAGGTTCTTGGTGAGTTTGAATGTGATTGTCAAGCTGACAAGAGCCGCAACTGGCAATGGGAGCATTGGCGGTGAATCCCCTGCAATCAGAGAGGATAAAGCGACACAACGAGTGAGAACCTTGATCAATAAATGGCCAATAAGAATCAATGCCAAACATACCAGAGGAGCATATCCGAGTGTTAACACCAGCGGAGGCCAGTACTTGCTTCATTTCAGATTCAACCGTAGGAAGGATGGCTGCTGGACTCGGCCAATCAGTTCCATTCATGGGAACAGGTTTCCAGATACCACGTGTAACTTCTGCCGAGAAGTAACTAATAATAGCCGCTAGAGATGCAGGTAGAAAGTCCACGAGATCCCTTAAGCCTACAGGAATACAAGTTAGAAAGCAAAAATCTAATCGGTACTCCACAACACACAGCAAACTTTAAAATACTCATTACCAACATTGAAGCAGAGCTAAAAACTAGTGAATGAGAGGGGGATTATGGGTAAACACAGAAATCAAAGAAGTATGAATGGATCACTTATGACTGACCTGTTGTCATGTCCCGGGATGAAAGCCTTCCATGGGTGCAAGCACTCAAAACTGCTTCTAGTACATAGGGGATGGCTTCTAAGATGTCCCAGGCAGGCAGCACAGGTTGTTGTTGAGCATCATCCTTGCTACTTACAGGTGATTCACAGATGTTGCTGCCTGATGGTGTCGAAGAATTGCCAGAAGATGGCCCATTTTTTGACATCTTAGAGAACATCATACTTAGAATCGTATTGGCAGTCTGATGAACAGGACTCGTGGTGGGCAGGCTAGAAAGTGTTGAAGCAAGACATGATTTGTTCTGACAATGCCAAGCTCGTAATTTTGGAAAGAAATCAATGTATACAGGCTTATCTAATGCACACTCAGACCGGTGGATGCTTGGGTTGTTTGCATCAGGGGTAGGAGAATCATTTGATGAGAAACGGTTATTGCGTAACAGTAAAAGATATTCGAGGGAGAGCTCAACTCCGATTGGTCCACCAGCAAGGCACTGCTCCAATGGAGGTGTATAGAATTTCCAAAGACGAAGAAGGAAGAGAAATGCAGCAGAAAAGACCATGTAAACTGATGATTCATCACCCGTCTTCAGTTTGTCAGTTGCTGAAGGTGCAAGAGATCCAAAAAGCTCGCAGAGCGGCAACAAAGCTGCTGCAACCTCAGGGACCTACCTACCAGAAAATAGGATGGATCAGAGTGAAAATGCCTGAGTCGTACTTCTGTGACTACCAAACAATGATGAAACAATACTAAAATGATGGCAAGACTTACGACACCATGTAATGAGAGAATGTGGACAGTATCTACGGAAGAGACTCCAAAAAGGATGGCACTTAGCATTGGCATATGATCGATCAAATGACTGTCTTGTCTGTTATAACCAGGAGGTACTGGTGGTGAGAGAAGCTTGACAATGAAATACACCACATGCTCCTGAGAAACAGAACACACTTTTTAGGATCGTACAGAGAGGGAGATAGCTTCAGCAAACCCTCACTTGGCACAAAATCAATATAGAAAAGACTCATTTTTTCCAATTCCAGTGATCAACATTTCCTCTATAACAAGGTGAAAAAGAAAATCAGCCAAATCCATTTTTATTTTTAAGTTCCTAAAAGGATAAGTTTAAGAGCACTTGGACGTGGACATCAGTTCAAGGATATGTTACCTGAATATTCCATCCATGTATCAAAGATGCACCGCATAGAATCTTTGCCGCCATTGCTTTTTCCTGAGTGGATCCATCCAAAGCAGTACGATACAACTTTTCTATCTCCGCTAGACTTGATGCAAGTAACAAGCAAAGAAAATCAACAAATTTCTCAAAGAATTAGGTTAGAAACTTCTATTGTCTACCTTGAGGCAGGAGTGTTGATCAGCAGATTAACAAGAGGACCACTTAAGATGGCTCCTTCCATGAATGTTAACCAGGGCGAACTCTGAGCAGATGTCACATCAGATGCTAGAGGTTGCAAAGTGGACAGGTAACCCGGCCAGAAATAGGCTGAAGTATCAACGAGGTTCCTAGAAATACAAGCTTCTACAATGAGGTGCCACATGCTGCCACCACCTAACAAGGGCAAGCATATCAAACTGGATTGTAATGCATCAACAAAAGCAATATGGTGACAAGTTAACGCCTTTATGCAACAGAAACAGATACAGATCCAACTACCTGAGCCTTCTGCTGCACCCGTAGATTTGGAGATAAAGCTAGCTGCTCTTGCTTGGGCACTGTTAGCTGCATCAATTACTGATGCAGGTGGGGTTAGGAGACCAGAAAAGTTCCCAAGAAGCTGAAGAGAAGAAACCAGTCCATGCCTTCTGGAATCCTGTTCCTTCTCAAGCAACCCTTTTCCGTACCTGGTCTCCACAAACCTCGATATCATGGACTCGTGGCATGAAAACGAAGGAAATCTGGTATCATCCCTCATAACGTTAGCAATGGCCAAGGGTACAATTGATAAAAGCACGCAGAGCCGGGCTGCAAGATGCGGTATTGGACCTTCGAGAGGTTCACGCTCCTGGAGTAGAAACAAAGCAAGGGAGAGTGAGAATCAGGCCAGGACTTATGTGAAAGGAAGACATCTTCACACAGGATAAGTCGTACTCTTTGCACAAGACGAAGGGCTGACAGCCAAAGTTCAAGAAAAGTGTCTTGCCAGCTCGCTTGATTGATAACTTTGAGAGCATAAATCATCTCTAGAATAAGGAAATGGAGAAAAGGTCAGATCACAATGGTGTATAGCATAGATGATCAAGACAGCGCAATGGACAAACTAGACTAAGTCAAAACTACCAGAAAGAATGGCAACAGCTGATCTGACAGGGAGATGTCTACCATCCATAGCATGTTCCATATAGATGTCAAAAGAAACCCAACAAGTGGAGCGACCAGAAGCCCAACTGCCGTGAGGCATTAGTCTACTGGGACCGCCGTCCACTAGCACCCCTATGAACTTACGATTGTTTAACAGATACTCCAAGTCCAGAACGCCCAGAATATTGGCAGATATCTTTTGCATTGGTTTATTTGCGGAGTCAAGGGAGGGGGATTTCGTGATTACGGCTTCAAGAGACTGCAGATCCTGAAGCAAGGCATCAAATTTGTGAGGCCTGTGGTCGCAAAAGGGGAGACAGCAGAAGATGATCAGATGGGATAGTGGGAAGCTTCATGAAGGAAATAGTACATAAAATAAAACGACAAAAAGAAGACAAGGCAAGGAAGCATGGCTGCTACATGAAGAAAGAAAGGTACAAGACGCAGAATGAGAAGAGGAGGAGAAAAATACATGTTGAAGTAAATGAGCCTGAGCAAGAACTTGGATTTCCTGCACTCCGTAATCTTGGCAAGTACCTCTAGCGCAGTGAAAGGGTTCTGGGAGACGAACTTATCATCGGAGTCAGTGTGGAGGAAATCGTCAAGGGTGGAACGGAGGAGGGAGGAGAGGAGGGTGAAGAGGAAAAAGACGAAGGCACGTCCTAAATCGGTAATGGGGACGTCGAAAGAGTGAGAGAGGCGAAGAGCATCGTCGACGGAGAGGATAAGGGAAGGGGAGGGGGAGGAGGAGGAGGAAAGGGCGTGGAGGGAGAGGAGGTGGAGATAGAGACGGTAGGAGAGGGGAAGGGAGCGACGGAGAGGAATGAGTCGGGAGGTGAGAAGGGAGAGGAGGTGGAGAGGAGAGAGGGTTCCGGAGGACAGAGATTCCTCCATCCATTTCCAGATCGAAGGGTTGTCGTCGGAGGAGCTGCAGACAGTACTCACCGCCTCCTCCGCCGCCCCTATCATAAACTCCGCCTCCGCCTCCTTCGCGGCCCCTTTCATAAAGTCCGGCTTCGGCCAGCGACCCATCATCGTAGGATGGCCCAAAACAACCTCCCTTCCCTGACCTCACCTGACTTGTGTAAATATATATATATATGCATTGCTAATAACAGTGTGATATAATGTAGATGATGATGCATTGATTGGAGAGAGAAAGAGATGGATGGATGGATGGATGATTCTTCCTCTGTAAATAATATGATTCTTAGAATGCAAAATGGATCGATGTAAATAGAATGACTACAAAATGGGTCAAACTCCATTGACTGATGGGATCCATACGTGCATGATGATTGCCTTTTGGGTTTGATAAAAAAAGGGAAAGAAATAATTAATTTCATATGATACTCTTTTCATTTCATTCCATCTGAATACACAAAATACTACATCATATACATCCTATCCTCATATGATAAAGACTCCATCAGATACATCCTATCCTCATACGATGGATAAACGTCCATATGATATGATATGATGTCCGGTTTGGGCAGGGATGACTTGTTGAAGGCTTGACGAATAACTCTGAGGCTTTTGGGATAAAATGAATTTCATTTCAGCAATTCCATAGTTCCTAGACAAGTAGTGATGGTCATCCACTGTATGCCTTAGCTTCAACCGTTCCTCTGGGATTGTATTGTATTGAAAACAACTTCTTCTTCATCTGAAAACCCTTCTCTCTCTCTGGGCTAAGGCATTCTTCATCTGAAAAGCCAATGTCTCTCTGTGCTAAGGCATACAGTGGATGGAAGCCAATGTCTCTCCGTGCTAAGGCATACAGTGGATGGAAGCCAATGTCTCTCTGTGCTAAGGCATACAGTGGATGGAAGCCAATGTCTCTCTGTGCTAAGGCATACAGTGGATGGAAGCCAATGTCTCTCCGTGCTAAGGCATACAGTGGATGGAAGCCAATGCTGCAGAGCTGTGTGATCCTCCATTCCGACCTTCTACCCAATTAGCTTTTGATCAAAATCAAAGAGTAGAACAATGCACCCTCATCGCCCGTCTCTCTGCCTAACCCTGCACGTTCTTTTCTTTCCCCTAACCATCTTACCACCTATTATTCTCCCACCGGTCTCCATTTTTGAAGTTCAGCATCCACGGCGCTGTGTGCAGCCTCTGCAATCTCTGCTGTTCTTATGGCAATTCCCGTCTCAGCCTCTATCTCTTCCAAAGCTTTTAGTTTCGCCTCTAACATTTTCTCTGCTTCTATTCTGCTTTCCTCGATTTCTTCAAGCTGAACTGCCACAGCTTTAGCTTTAAACTCAACCAACTTCTGCGATTCCTCTTCTTTTCCTCTCAAATCCTCAAACTCTTGCAATGAGATTCTAATCTTCTTATCAGATCCATGCGTGAGACTCTCCTGTTTCTCAGCTAGAACTCTCATGTCCTCCATCGCCCTCTTCTCTGCGGCTTTTGCTTTCTCAACCGCTCTCAGAACAACCTCAAGCTGCTTGATGGCTTCAGTCATGACAGACCGTGTTGCCTCTGCTTCTCGCCTGAGTTCATGCACATTGTTATTCATCTCTTCTGCGTCCTTTCTTGTTTTCTCTGCTTCAGACAGTATTTCCTCAACCTTCCGGCTTGCTTCGAGCCATTCTCGTTCTTTGACCTCTTGCCTTTCAGCTTCTTTTCCCTTCCGTTCTCTGTTCTCCCTCTGCACACGATCCAACTCCATCATGACCGAACTCACCAAGCTTCTGTATGAACATTCTTCATCTGAAACTTGTTGCATTACGCTCTTGGCCTCATTCAGTTCATCTCTTATGAGTTTAACTGATTGCGCGTGTCTAATCTCCTCCTGTAAACCCTCTATGTCTGCAGTAATCTCTGCCAGCCTTTCTTCCATATTTTTCCTCAGTTGCGGATCATAATCTCGTTTCAGATCCTCCAATCTCTTCTCCGCCTCGCGATTCATGGCCGCATATGTTTCTCTTGAAGTGATGCTCTCCTCAGCTATCTTTTCTGCTTCCGCTTTCTTCATCCGAGCATCGAACTTCACTCGCTCAATAGCATTATTCATCTCTGAAATCTCCTTCAACAAGCCTTTTATCTTCTGGGAGTTGACCATGGCCCGGAACAGCTCATCTTCCGCCATTTGAAGGTTGGCTAACTTTGCTTCCATGGAGAGACTGAATTGACTTCTTACCTCCGCGAGCTCTTGCTTGGCCATGTCCAGATCTGTAGCAACCAAAACGTAATTGTCTCTGGTTCTCTCCAGTTCCAGGTTTTGATCAGTGTTGCTGGCGGATTGATAAATCTCGAGCTGCTCTAACCGTTGATCCATGGCTTCTTTGGAAAGGATAGCGCATTGCTTGGATATTTGTGCGGTTTCTAGGTTGGCTCTCAAATCCAAGGCTCTTCTCTGGGCGGTACGAAGAGCGGAGAGTGCACAGGATTTTGCGGATTGGGAGGTGTGGAGAGACTGGCGGACTCTGTCCATTTCTTGCTCTGCCAACAGGAGCTGCGTCTCCTTCTCCAAGATGTCCAGAGGGGTAGCATTGGCCGAGACACCCTTTTGCGGCAAAAGGAGGGAAAAGGAGTGAGGAAACATGGGAAGAAGGAGAATGAGATGATGGATCATATAAAGAACACGTACCTGGGATCTGGATGGGACGGAAGAGTTGGTGGTGACATGACGGAACAAGCTAAGGGCTGCCTTGACGGATTGAAAGGGAGGTGTGGTCTCGATCTCTCCCACATCTCTCCTCCCATTCATATTATCCTTCATTTTCCTCTTCAAATCAAACAATCTTTTCTTTTGTGCTCTATGTTCTTCACCTTTTCCTAAGACTTACTTACCTGATTGATTGATTGATTGATTGATAATGCAAACAGGAAGGTCGGAGGGTCTCCATGCTTTTCGCCCTCTCTCCCCCTCAAAAATACTCACCACACGCCTATCTTTAGACTTTTGCCCATTTCATCTTTTTTTCTTATTATTATTACAACTTATTCCAAGCGTTCTGTTTTTTTTGCCCCTATGTAACCAAAACAGACATTCCATACAAAGTTATTTTCCATGATACATATTATATTTGTTCTACAGCGCCGAATATCTGGTCCCTCCATTTGATGATGACCTGCCCAAATGTCCAAAAACCATCAAACACCATCACCCATCCATCCATCAGGCCATGTTATTGACAGAGCACAGGCTTACCCAGTTTTAGAGGGCTTACATGAGCTCGAGGACAAGGGCCGATGCTCCTCCCCCGCCGTTGCATATTCCCGCCACTCCATACTTCCCCTTCTTCTGTCTTAGCACCTTCACACCCATAACACAAACTAATTCATTTACAGAACAAATCATTCCAAAGGGACAAGAGACTCTGCATATCGCAGCCTTTCCCTTACCCCTAACAACGTCACCAACACACGAGCTCCACTGCATCCCAGCGGATGTCCCAACGACACTGCTCCTCCATGCACATTCACTCGTTCCTGTTTTATCATAAACACTTCATCAGACTCCGCTGGACACTGGAATCACCGCAACCAGAATACTCAACTACTCCACATCACTCACAGGATCTAGACTCAACAGCTTTTGATTCGCAAGAGCTACCACCTGTAGGGATGAGATCAAAACGCTTTAAACTTTTTGAACACCCACCAACTGAAAACGCATAAAGGTAAGATATTTACAGAGAAGGCTTCGTTTATTTCGTAGTAGTCAACTTCGGAAGGATCTAAACCAGCACGAGATATGGCTTTCGGAATTGCTAGTGCAGGTGCTGTCGTGAAAAGTTCAGGTGCCTGCATTCACGGTTGATCAAACACTGAACTTACTCCAAACTTCCACAACCAAGAAGCTTAATCTCTCACAGTACCTGAGCAGCATCAGCATATCCTCTAATCTTAGCGATAATATGTAGTCCAAGCTCCAGAGCCTTCTCCCCACTCACCAGCACTAATGCTGCCGCACCATCACTGTTCAGAAAAGTAAAGCAGAGTCGATTAGTGGCTATTGACAATAAGGAAAAAGTTTTGCTTGCATGAGTTATGGATGCAAAATGTTCACGATCTCTCCATCACACTACCAATAACTTTCAGCCAAAATCCAGCGGCTAAACAAAACTTTTCATTACATCCCTTGATATTATTATAAGTAGAAAATCTGACTGATGCTTTAAAGCACAAAGAACTGACAAGGAAAGAAGAAGACCTTATACTTGAAGCATTGCCAGCAGTAACTGATCCACCCTCCTCCTTGAAGCTCGGCCTAAGATTCTTTAGCTTAGCAGCATCAAACTGGTTTATGAGGGGGGAAAACTTAGATAAAATTTAACGTTGTAAGTATAGATGCTAGCTAAACACGATCTCTTCCAAGGCATACTCAATACCATATGTGCTGAAACATGAATACGTCCAGGCATTTACCTTCCCTAAACCATCATCCTTGTCAATGACTACTGAAGGTCTTCCTCTTCCCATAGGAACTTCAATCTGCATGTACGAGCTAATGAAAATTTTCTAGCAAAATCACAAAACACATGAGAAGCCAACGCATACCGGGACAACTTCCCAAGCAAACAAACCGGCATCTTGTGCTGCGATACCACGCTCAAAGCTCTTGATAGCATAAGCATCCTGTAAACAAAATTCATTTGTCAAAACAGCACTGACAAAAGCCTCCTATGAGTAATCACTACAAGGGCAGAATCAACAACTAGCTACAAGTGCAGACTCAATGATGGATAATAAGCAGTGACCTGTTCTTCTCTTGTAATCCCGTGCTGATCAGCACATATTTCAGCACAAACTCCCATTCCAAAATCATTATACACATCCCAGAGGCCATCTTTTAGCATGCCATCAACAATGGTATCATGGCCAAATCGTGAACCCTTTCTGCACGCGAATAACAAAACTGATTGAACAAGAAAGATCTCTGAAATGTAACAAAGAGTGGAACTGCTTTCCCTGAGCCTTCCACAAGTGTTTCCACTTTCAAGTAAGAAAAGGCAAAGTAGCACCTTGCTTCTGCGAGATACTTAGGTGCATTTGACATGCTCTCCATTCCACCAGCCACTACAACATCATTCAAGCCGAGTTGGATACTTTGGGCTGCTAGCATTACAGCTGCGAGTTCATAGATGAAGAAGCCAAATAAGAGATCAACACCGTTTGAAAGATCATTGAAAAGGGCATACAATGATTTCGAGAAACATGCCTTTCATTCCCGATGCACAAACTTTGTTCACAGTGGTGCAGATCACTGAATGAGGAATTCCAGCACCAAGCGCAGCCTGTCTTGCTGGAGCTTGGCCTAGATTTGCGCTTAAGACATTGCCAAAGAAGACTTCTTCCACAAGCGATGGGTCAACATTTGACCTTCTTAGAGCAGCTGTAATTAGAAACTAACCATCAGAATCAAATCTCGCCGTATCAAAACAAAACCAAAAACGGAAGAGTAGAAGTAGCAGAGAATGACATGTAATAGCAATGGATCCAAGTTTTGTGGCAGTGAAAGACGAAAGGGAACCAAGGAAGCCGCCCATAGGCGTCCGTGCCACTCCAACAACACAAACATCTGGACATAGCGAAAACAATATGTCATTAGAAGCTCGCACGGCTAAAGATCAAAGCTCTCTCCTAAACCCCAAAAGAAAAGCAAAAACCCTGAAAATGGAGATGTGGAAGGCTATAAATAAAACAGAGAGAGGAAGGACAAAGGCTTCTGAAACAGTAGCTTCATGGATTAACCATAGGAAGGTGAAAGGGGCACGAAAAGAAGAAGAACCTCGAGGCTGTACGGAATCTGAGAGAGATGGAGCCATGCCTGAGAAATTCAGAAAGAAACGTTCAGAAGGATCAGACAAATTATACAAAGAGATCATAATTTACCTTTCTTTCGGTTCTTCTTCTTTGGCGATGTGAAGAACTGGAGGGAGGGTAAGAGCTGAGATCAAAGTTTTAGGACTTTGGTAGGTGTGCCTTCCTGTCGTCGATCTTTTATATATATCCTGCATATTTTCGCTGTCATATAATATTACTGTTTTATAATCTCTTCTTTCTACTACTGAATGAAAGAGCTGAGATCAAAGTTTTAGGCCTTTGGTAGGTGTGCCTTCCTGTCGTCGATCTTTTATATATATCCTGCATATTTTCGCTGTCATATAATATTACTGTTTTATAATCTCTTCTTTCTACTACTGAATCATGGGCCTTAATATGGGCCTACCTATGGGCCTTCCTATGGGCCTTAATATGGGCCTACCTATGGGCCTTCAAACGGAATGGGCCCTTAAATGGAATGGGCCTTCAAACGGAATGGGCCCTTAAATGGAATGGGCCTCCAAATGGGATCTTCTTTTCCCCTTTTATTCGTGTTTCCTCGACTCCCTACTTCCTTCTTCCTCCTCCAACCCAACCTCTCCACTATGGCGTCCATTGGAAATGACGAAAGCACCCTCCTTACACCACCGAATCCCCAGCCCCCCGCCGTTTCTTCTCCGGCGGAGCTCAAACCACTTTCGAAAAACGCCCAGAAGAAGCTTCTAAAGCAGCAGAGGTACGAAGCCAAGAAAGCTGAGAAAAAGGCCCAGGCCAAGGAGCTGAAGAAGCAGGAGGCGGAGAGGAAGCGGAAGGAATGGGAGGAAACCCTAGCGAGTGCTACGGAGGATGTGAGGTTGAAGCTCATTCAGTCGAGGCAGGATCTTCGGAGGGAGAGAATGGAAAAGAGATCCGAGGAGAGGGAGAGGAAGATCGAGCGTCTCACACAAGCCAAGGAGAGCGGTCAAAAGGTCGTGCTTGATCTCGAGTTTGCGCACCTCATGTCCGAATCCGAGATTCACAGCCTCGTTCAACAGGTTATTCTCCCTCTTTCTATTTGTTGAATGTAGCACTTCAGCTCTTCCTCTCGTCCTCACGTTGTTGCTCTGTTTGCTTGCAAATTATTCTGCGGCCATAGGTTTTGACGAAAGTCTTCTACTTTTAATGGTTTTTGCACATGAACATATAGACTCTGTGTTTCTATGCTCTTTGTGTTCGCGTTTTCTCATATATCTTTACTTGTCTGTGAATAAATTATATACCTTTGTTAGCGTCCCATTATTGAAAGACTCGTTCTTTTGACAGATTTTTGTCTCCCTCGGTATTGAAACTCTTGTTCCATTGATGAAAGTCGTGTTCCTTCCATGTCGTTTGATGAATGCTTTTTTTTAATCAAAGTCTTGTGTAGTTGATGGAAGTCTTCTGTGGATTCTAACATCCGTGAAAGTATTGATTGGTGAACTTTGCTGATGAAACACACAGATTATGTATTGTTACGCCATGAATGGGAGGAGCACTTGCCCTTGTCATCTATGGCTGACAGGGTGCCAAGGACAAATAAACACTCGGTTGCAGAAGCTACCGGGTTTTGATAAATGGATCATTGAGAAGGAAGAACGGTCTTACATGGAGGCCATGGCAGATCAGAAAGAGAATCTGGTGTACCTTACGGCTGATTCTGAAACAATTTTGGATAAACTCGACCCAAAGAAAATCTACATAATTGGCGGCTTAGTGGATCGAAACCGGTTCAAAGGGATCACCATGAAGAAAGCACAAGAACAGGGTATCGAAACAGCTAAACTTCCAATTGCAGACTATTTAAAAATGTCGAGCTCTCAGGTATGTACCTCCTCCAAGGAGATGTTATCATATAGGTCTACATCTGTCTTGTTTATTTCTAGATAGTTTAACAAGAATGTTATCATATATGTGCCCCCACGTTAAAATTCAATGTGTAGGTTCTCACTGTGAACCAAGTCGTTGAGATACTCGCACAGTTTCTGGAAACCAAGGACTGGAAACAGTCGTTCTTCGCAGTGATTCCTCAAAGAAAAAGGTCTGAATCTGATGCCAAAGAACACTCAAAATGTGAGCTTGATTCTGAAGAATATCGAGGGAATGAAGATACTGGCAATGAGTGCGGGGAGAAATATGAAGCTCCAGAGAGTAAAAAGGTATGCATTGAAGTTCTTCCGGGTGATAGCTAGATGGATGTTCTGTGGCATTTTCCTTTTATAGGCCTTCCGGATCTGAGAAATGAGATCTCGAATTTAGTATGTTATTGTCTTTGCAGTACCAATTCCATTGTCAATTTATAGGTCACATGCATGCTATGCAAACCTCATGCTTTATTGTCTCACTGTGTCTTAACACAGATGAGAGGGAAACAACTCATGTTCAAGCAGAAGAAGAAGCAAAAAGACAAACCCTTAGCTTGACTTGAATTCTTAGAGTAGATTATGCATAGATGAAAAGGTTTAACTCTTCTCTAGTGAGCTGTTAACGGTTAGTCATTGTTCTCAGTACTTTTGCTGCTCATACGGGGATACTTCAACTCCAGGCCCAGTTGTTGCCGAGGAAGAACCACCCATTTTAGAGTTTGCTTCATGACCGCCAAACGCCAATCCATTCTGGTGATTCATATTACGGCTATTATGATGAAAATGGTAATGAGCCACGTGAATCCCTTGCCCATAGGCTCCATACTCAGCCATCACCCCGTTAGCCCTCTTAACCACCAAGCTGCCACTCATACCGCCCAGCCCACCACTGCAGTTGCTCCCTCTGTCGCCTTCCAACTCTCTGTAGCGGTGCAGGTACAACGTGAGAGGCTCGATGTAGTCGTCAAAACCCAGTTTGCTCATGGCCCACAAGACGTCCTCGGACGTGATGGTCTTGCGCTGCTCGCGCTGGCATCTCTCGTTGGCCTCCCCGGTTATGAAGCTGATGTACTCAGAGACACACTCCTGGATCGTTTCCTTGGCATCGTCAGAGATTTTGGCGTGGGCTGGTAAGATCCTCCGCATTATCCTTATCACGTTTGCTATAGGCATGAACCTGTCTTGCTCTCTCACCGTGCACTCCTCTTCCCCACCGCCGTTAGCGGCTACCAATGCGGTGGCCCGATTGAACTCTGGGAGCCGCATACTGGGGTCTGCTGCCAAGAACTTTGCTGTTAAACCCAGAATAAAGTTTAGATTTTTAATGCCAAACTAAACAGAAACCCTGACGAAGAAGAAGATAATGGATGAGAGCAGAGAGAGCAAAGATCTTTTGGGCTTGCGAAAGCCATGCACATGCACATGCATATATATATATATATATATATATAATATATGTAGAGATTACCAGAGGTGGTGGTGGTGTTGCTGTGGGAGACCTTGCGAAAGCCATGAAAGCCTCCAACTTCCATTTCTGCGTCTGGCTTGTTTGCATGGAAGGATGAGAATTTATTGGGACGGAGAAGGTAAGGAGGCTAGGAGGAGGAAAGAGAGAAAGAGTACTTACTCGGCAAGTGTCACAGCATATACTTTGCCTTTGAAACTCCACAACGTGGCAGCCATAGTCGATGTGACCGAGGAGATCCCACTCTCTCGATGACTCAAGCTGTAATATTTCTTTTCTCTTTCCCCTAACGACCTCCATCATTTATATAATTGTCCAACAAATCACATTATGTGGTATTAAGTTAATCTTGAAGGCATTCAAGATCCTCAATGCATCTAATCTTTACATGTATGAATTATATACAGGAAGTTATGGGAGGGATGGAAGTGATATTGAAACCATCCCAATCAAGAGTTAACATTCTCTCCGCCTTCACCACCACCAGTGGCCCATTCATTTTACACCTAACAGTACGAAACAGAGACCAAAAAAACATAGAAAGAGCATTTGGAGTTCTGTAGAGAAGACACGTGGAAGCATGTAGAGTCGTTTGTTTTACAATAAGATAAAGAGACGAGTAGGGAATTAGAATGATATGTGTGGCGGCACTTTGGATTCAATGTAGTTTTTGTATTCCATTACATTAAAACGACAGTTCATATGTATGTACAAACAATACAATCAAACCAAATCAATCCACTTCATAATTCTTGTTCTTCTCCATTGCTAACTCGTTATGCGGCTGTAAAGCAAAGCACACAAGAAATGGGGAAATGATGAGAATGGAATCATAGAAGAGAAGAAGAAACGTTGAAGGTACCTGTTGGACAAGCTCGACTTCCTTTTCTTTCTGATTTGTTTTGTATTGTATGAGCGACTTCTCTGGCAGCCGCTTCCCTCTTCGCCTTCTTCGTCTCCACTTCAATGGCTCTCGTCAGAGCATCAACCTTCTTCATCATCATCTGCAATTGTAGAGAGAGATACATCACCAATCCCATCCCACCCTCTTATTTGTTATCAACACCCACCCATTTCAAACCTTTATTTCTTCGTCCTTTGCGTTTATGATCCCGTTTTTAACCTCACAAGCCTTCCTTAGACTGATCACTTCTTTCTGAAGCCTATCATACAAGAACCCTGACACCATATCTTCTGAACCTTCATCACCCTTCTTTTGTCTCTCTTCTTCTTCTTCTTTGAGACCATCGCTTTCGTTTGCCTTCATCTCCGTATTTTCTTTTCCATTACTGTCTGCGATTCTGCTGCTCCTTGCAACCCATACACCATTGATTGACGCATCCAGACCGTAGCTTCTGACCATTTTTGAACCTCTTGGTTGAGACATGGACCTCTTCTTGGATCCCCCGTTGCTCTTCAAGAATCCCAAAATCTTCCCAGATTTCTCAATCTTTGAAGATGCAGACAACGCGTGTGGACTCTTCAGGCTCTCTTCTATTGTATTTAGTCTCAGCCTTAACCTCTCCTGCATCATCAGTCAGAGGCATCAATAAACACGAAGCTGAACTGACAGAGTGAAGTAATATTCAAAGAAAAGAAGAGTGGAGAACCTTGAGTTGTGCTTCAGCCTTGGCAGTTCTTTCAGAAATGGCGAGCTTGTCTTTCAGTTTCTGCATCTCTCCCTGCATATTGAACGTGGTACAAAAACACACTCAAGAGTCAGCTTTTGAAGGTCTTTAACTTGGAGAGGAAGGCAAAGGGGTAATAATACATGCAGAAGCCGTCTCTCTTCCAGCCATTTCTTCACGGGTATCACTCTATCATTCTCATCTTTCCACTCGTTAGCTACAGCGAGGGCTACTCTGTTCGCTGAGACTTTGACTCGAGCCAGCTCTCTCTCTAAGGTCCTCTTCTCTTCCTGCAAAACTTGATGAACTTAATAAAAGGACGTTCAATATTGGATATATGACAGAGAAAAGGAGACCTACATTGAGTTCTGAGATGCGACGACGGTAGTCCCTGACAGCATTGGCCGCTGACCCACCGGCCAAAATGGCCTGCTCCAGGTTATGAATGGTGTGCGAGAGCTTCTCAATCTCCAATACTTTCTGCCGATTGGATTTCTCCAGAATCTTGTTCTCTTCCTGAACGTATATGCACATCTCATGTGTTTAGCTCAACATATACATATATATATATATATATGTATAGCAAGAGGGATCACCTGACAGATCTCGATCTGCCGCCTGAGCTCGAAGTTGTGGTTCTGGACCTCCTCTACGATCAAAGCTCGTTCCAGGGCACTTCTCAATATTCTCTCTGCTTCCACAAGTGCTGCTTCTTTTGCTTTTGTCAGACGTTCCAACGCCTTCTTGTCCTCTTGAAGCGCTGCAATCTGAGAGATAAAGTCAACGTTGAGAGTCCGATGAAAATGTCCAGACAATCGACCCTCGACATGGATCATCTAAAGCACCTCTTGTTTGTGAAGCTTGAGTTGGGCTTCGAGAGGTGCGAGAAA